>JAZGUH010000417.1:0-298305 GCA_037893225.1 Hippasteria phrygiana
TGTCTGGCATAATACAATGTAGTACTAAAAGGTATATACATGGACTAGATGGAAAATCAGATTGCGCCACTAACGCACAGCATGACACACGCGGCAGATAATTAGCTTTCAGAAGTTAGTTGAAACTGTGTTATTCTTGGCAACTGCCGCTATTTCAAAACCTGTTCGTTTAGCATGTGCGATTTAATGGTAAAAAGATAACATAATCCCATTTCTTAATATTTCATACCATTCACATACTTACACTCTTAACTCATACTACTTCTCGTGGAATTCAATATTTAAGGGTTTTGCCCTTCACCGACGTATTTTATAAACACTGTATACTCGGTGCTGTCCCGAGAGATTATTTGGACTCGAACCCACGACTTCCTGCTTTCTAGTGCAGTACGTCTTACCACTCTTAGACACTGTGAAACTATAGTAACAAGAATTAGTGCCCAAGTAACAATGGATTTTCATTGTTAGTGCATGTTTTTCTTTTGTTAGATGTTCATAGTAAGATTGACATAATTTTAGTATACTTTCGCGCCAATTGAACTACTAAACGATGAGGACATTTTTGTTTGTATATTGGATTTCCTGCTTGTCTTTCTGATCGTTAAAATTAACTAATGTATGTATGAAGTTTAAAACCAAAGGGATGGCGCTAACTTGAACATTTACAAACCATATTCTTTTAAACAAACTGAAACGCATCAAGGGTTCAATGTGGAGGGGCGTTCAGACTCCACTTCAAGTCAATGATCGGCCTTCTGCACATGCGCAGTACAATCATATTTACAGCTGTCACGAGATAAGTGCAAGATGCATATCATGCATTGTTCCAGAGCAGAGAAAGTAAATAATAACACACCTATAAGGAGCACCAGAGTGGACTTGGCAAACCCCATGATGATGAACAGCAGTAACATGCTCAAGCAGCCTATCTGCATCAGCCAATATTCATCCAAACACATGGCGAAGATCTTGGTACCAAGCACCATTCCTGCCAAAACAAATAGCAAAAACAACAACACAGATCAAACAAGTACCAATACTGACAAATTGGGTTACCGCCAAAACGGGGAAAGATAGCTCCAGGATGTAGAGCACCAGTTAGGTAGCACGGAAGTCGGAGGTGCAAACCCCTCTCCTGCAGGGTTTCTTTGTTCCCTCTGACTATGCACATGCTTGACCCCCCTTTTTCTTTTTTACTACTGTCATTTGCCTTTGAGAAAGAACTTGGTGAAGTTCGAAACCGTTGATAGGTAGCTGGATAGAAAAGGAATAGAAAAGAGAGAATGGAATCCTCAACCCAACCTGTCAACCTTGCGCAGAGCATCACAATATACACGACTGTTACGTCATCCTACTGAATTGTTTAGTAGGTGTGAATAACGTAATACGTTTGTTTTGGTCAACAAATCCCTTCTCAAAGGTCTAAACAGAGCCCTCGACCCAATAGAACATTTTCAAGCAAAAAAGTCTATGTTAAAGTCTTAGCCCCGCCCCGCCCCGCCCCCACCCCCACCCCCTACCCCCACCAAAAACAAAAAGAACAAAACATAAACTGCAAGTAGGTTCAATGTCTGCCTAAAAAGTCTCGGAACGCCACATCTGGTGACAGGATGGATTGATTGTCTTTTGATAAGAGCAGCCAGGGAATACAGATGCTACGGGAAATCGTGAATATTGACGTTAATATTTACGACATCATTTCACGACATGCCCCAAATAGTAAAAATTCACGTCAATTTTACGCAACAAAAATTTCACGTCCCGTTCTCGGGCCACAAAATTCACGACAATATTCACGTGATATTTGTGGCCGGAGAGGGCGACGATGAATTTGTGACGTGAATGTTGACAGTGAATATTTGTGGCCGGAGAGCGGGACGTGAAATTTTTGACGTTAATGTTGACGTGAATATTTGCGACCGAGAGCGGGGACGTGAATTTTTGACGCGAATATTGACGTGAATATTTGCGAGCCGGAAGAGAATATTTCACGATTTGGGGCAAGTCGTGAATATTGACGTCAATATTTCACGATTTTCCAATGTCCCTTCAGGACCACCATAAATGTACATGGTGTGATGTTTGGGGTGTCGAATTCTGGCTGAATGGTTCGTCCCAGGCCTATAAGGGCGACTAACCATGCTGTTTGGCTGTTTCAATAGGGAACTTGTGGAGTTTGAATTTTTTGACCGCAACATGGCAGAGTAAACAGGAAATGATTACAAACAAACCTACTGTAAAATACGGCCGCGCATGGCTGCACGCAGGGTTCGACGTTCTTATCATTTAAGAATTACTTCAATTGATCCCCCCTCCCCTTTGCTCAGTAAACAACAATCAAAATGTTTTGAAACAACCATATTCGTCATTGAACGAATTTAATAACATCTCAATTCCGAAATGCAAGGTAGCCTAACTGTTCACAATTTCATCATGCTTGAAGTCTACGGTGTACGAAGTGGGTTCAATTGTCTTCGCTCAAACCAATGTACTTCCAAATGACAGACACAAACATGTTTTTACAAATTCAAGTTCGGGTTTTCAGGGGGATACTTCTAAGGAATTGTTTGGCAAAACTTTGTTCACTTTTTTGACATTTTCTGCAAACGACAGCCGTAACCACGTGAGTGAATGTAGTTATGATGTCTTTTAGCGCTTAATTCCAAGTGACCGTTTACTTGAATAATACCAGGACAGATGAGGTTAAAAAGTAATTTGTACTGATTTAGGAAATTTTGGGGGAATATGAATATTGCAGTTATATTAATTAAAGAATCCGTTTGTTGTCGCTATGCAGCTTTGGGGGAAAGCTAGACTGGTTCCTGACCTAAATATAATGGGACTGTAATAAGTTTGCCTTTTTAAAGAGTTGGGCGCTGTTTGCAATGTTACAAATGGTTCTGAACCCTTGGTAATGTTCTGTTTTAATGCACGCGTGCTTTAGCAAGTTTTTACACGCAGTTGAGGACATTCGCAAAGCATAGTTACAGTATATCTATATATCAAACCTTAAATTTCATTAACCAGGAGGACAATGTATTACCCGCTACCGGTCCATAGGCTAGACTGAGGTATCAGGACGTTGCATGCATTGCATATCAACGTCTGATATATGCGGACATGCTAATTTATGCGATCCCCGCGCGCCAGCAATCGGAGTGGACTTTGCAAACTTGTGACGTAATTTTCGGTCAGAAATGTGGACGAAGGTACTGATGGTTGGTAGGTGTCAGCTGACGCCGTTCCTTCCGAATTCACCACAGCGCGTATTAGACTGGTTCCCGGTCCGGCATATGTATATAATATGGGGACCGGTAGCTAGCACTCATATAAAGCTTTTGATTGGACCACTTCCGCGCGTGCGCAGTAATCATTTTCTCTTTTAGAGATGACGTTTACATTTTCGTGCAGAATCGACATCTCGAGAACAATGTACATGTAGTTGTACAGTATAGGTAAACTACGAATATGCAGCGTAGCCAATGATTCACCGCTTGAAGGACAAACAGACACGATGAAATGTCTTGGTAAACTTGCTGAAAATATGGGAAAAATACATGTGTTGGAGAGATAATATGTAAGCGCAAGTTGGGAAATTTAGACAAAAGCTAACTCTAAATTCCTTCTCCGTGCTCTAAGTAAAAGGCACGCGAAATTTAGGGAGGGGCACGTACGCTACGTGAGGCAGCAGCCAAAAAAAATCAAACAATTGTATTACATGTAGGCCTACAAAAACATCCCGGGAACTGCACACAAGCCCAACCTCTTTCCTGGAGGTCAGATTAATCTACCCTTTGCTTCTTAATCTAGTAAATCTACCCTTCGCTTGTCGCGCCTAACAATATGATTTCTCATCAGAAAAAACAAAATACAAAACAAATGATACAAATTGAGTAGAGCATAAAGGTTTAGACAAATTTAATAATTTTTTATTACAAAGCAGAAGGAAAAACTTACCCCCCAAAAAAGATATGAAAAAGTGACATTCGTTTTTAATCAATAATAGGTCGAACCTAAATATATACCAGCACAATATGGGGCAGAGGGTACCCCCCCCCCCTCCCAGACTTTTGTTACCTATTCCCCCTAGACATCTGAAGAGAATTCCTGAGATTCAGGGAACACATGACCAACACAAATGGGTGGGGGGGGGGGGAGGATTTCCTCTGCCCCATATCGTGCATCATATGCGAACCTTGAACACGGTGTCCTAGTCAGTTTCTTTCAGATTCTTTGATATTGGGACAACTGACATTTCTTTTTTGGGGGGGGGGGGGGGGGATGGGTATGGGGGGGGGGGGGGTCACTCACATCAGTACTGATCGACTGTGGAGCAGTAGATGGCAAGGCAAGCTGTTTACGAAGCCCTTCAAGAGGAGGGGGGGGGGGTCCATGCTAAATTCAGAGCTGAAATAGATGCATAATACTGTAAAATCTAAAATAGAATTCAAGCTTTTGCTAACATATTTTAACATGATTTTTAAGATTTTCCAGCCCATGATTGAGACTTCCCATTTTGCATTAATTGTGGCTACAATATTATATTGGCCTCCTTGTTTGCAACAGAGACAATTGGGGGGGGGGGGGGGGGGGGGGGGGGGGCAATGGTGGGGGTGATTAAATATATATTTTGAAACAAGCCCCAATTGACTCCACAATTTATGCATTTAAACACAAGTATGAAAGGCTATTTGGCATGAGCTTTGGAGGTCTCTTGTTCGGATTCTAAACTTAATATTTGTTCCTGAACAAATTTCCTTCCTTCTTTGTAGACTTGGCAGTTGCAGTGACAGCAAGAAAAAATGCTACTGGAAACAGTGACTGCAGTTTAGATACTTTTCTAAAATCTTGTCTAAGTTTGCCCCTAATGAAGGACACTGGGGGCTTCATCAATCACAATGGGGGGGGGGGGGGGCAATGATTAAATATAATATTTGAAACAAGCCCAAATTGACTCCACAAATTTATGCCATTTAAACACAAGTATGAAAGGCTATTCGGCATGAAGCTTTGGAGGTCTCTTTTCGATTCTGAACTTATATTTGTCCTGTCATGCTGGATGTTATGAAACTGGTGGACTCATTCCAATCAAAGAACAAATGTCCTTCCTTTTTTGTAGACTTGGCAGTTGCAGTAGCTGCAAGAAGAAAAATGCTACTGGAAACAGTGACTAGCAGTTTAGATACTTTTCTAAAATCTTGTCTAACGTTTGCCCCTAATAAAGGACACTGTTGGCTTCATTAACATGAGTCTCACTGTTCTGATAGGGCTTTGTGACGGAAAAACATCACGTCATCCCCAATAGATGTTCAAGATGACATTAATGTCAAAAATCTTCCATCGTAACACATTTCACTCTGGTGTCCTGTTGCTCATCTGCAATAGTTGGGCACCTTTTGGCACTGACTTGACAGGCACATGCTACATATCTGCATGATAAGAAAAGAACATTTTACGCAAATTGATAGCAGTACTGCTGTTTGCATACATAGCATAAAGTCGGGTGCCATCAGTGGACATCAGTGGATATGCATTATTGCCTGATGGCGCAGTGCTATATCTGTCAGTCATCAACTGTACCACCACTATCAAAATGGAGGTAAATTCTTTCCTACAGGATCACCTAATCACACAAATCTATTTCTGAGCAAATGCAAACACATCTTTGACAAACAAGTGAATCGGTAGTGTTAAACGATTTCAAAAATGAATATCTTCCAACTATTTGTCAGGGTTGTTTTTGCACAAATACTTGCACTGGATGCCTGAAACATGAGTAAGCACTAAAGTTAGACAATCAGTTCAGATATAGAACTCTCTATTGTATAAATAAAAAACTAACATGATTCAGATCAGACTAGTTTTAATATGAAAGAAATTTGTCACATCAGAAAGATTTTACTTTAATACCCCCAACCAAAATCGTTAAAACAGCAAATCTTGGAAAATTATTTGTGTTCATAAACACTTGGCACAACCTTTAATTTTGAGAATTTTGTTGGGACATTTTATTGCAATATAGCCTAGGGAAAGAAAGTTTGTGTTTTTTGTTAGAAGTTCTTGGCACCATGTAAAGTCACTCAAAGTGTTCACAATCATACATGTTGATTTCTTCCTCATTTTTTACAGATTTTGCTGAAATAAATCTTGATATAACAGGTTGTACCGCAGACAGTTGTTATCAAGGAGGGTTGGTTATTTTCCAAGATTTTGCTCTTCTTTACCGATTTTGGTGGGGGTATTAAAGTAAAATCTTTCCGTCTTACCCTTTGAATCTGCTCTCCAATGATTGAATTAAGCGGGCTGCAAATGGTTGTTGCACTACACGACGAGACTCCAGTCCAGTCTCACTCAGTGTTATTTCTCCAATACTAAGTCCATCGTTCTCGTATATCCAGCATCACACTTCACAGTCTTCTTGTTTTTGTAGGCAAAATCGCGCCATCGTCATGATCATGATCGTGTCTCCTCATCCGCGAATTAAGGCAACATTTCAAGCATTTCAACAGCATAGGTTTCAAATATGAAAAGCAGTGCCTCTCTCCTTGTTAATGGTTGCGAAAATATACCTTTTAGACCTGATGAGCGAAAATCTAAACGAAAATTCGTAATACACTGACGTATCATCATCACCACACGTACATATGGCCGGCCGGCTACTGTACCACGCCATGGCCCAGTTGCATTGTGGGTATGATCCCTGACCTGCATAAAACCGGAGGAATTCCTCCGAAATTTATTACCCGCTACCGGTCCCTACTTTTGAAATCCGAAGGACAATGTAGGGACCGGGAACCAGTCTAAGCGCGTATGTGTAGCGAGCATGCGATGGCAGTTATAAAATAATTCAAATGCCGTCGCGTGCTCCCCCAGCACGCACACGCAGTACGCAGTACTATACTAGGCACAGTATAGTACAATAGACTGGTTCCCGGTCCCTACATTGTCCTTCGGATTTCAAAAGTAGGGACCGGTAGCGGGTCCGGTAATACATTTCGGAGGAATTCCTCCGGTTTCATGCAAATGTTGCAGGTCAGGGATCATACCCACAATGCAACTGGGGTATCGCACTGAACTTAGTACGGCCAATATGTTAGTACGTAGGTGCATGATGATACGTCAGTGTATATTACGAATATTCGTTTAGATTTTCGCTCAGGTCTAAAATTAAAGGTATATTTTCGCAACTATCAACAAGGAGAGAGACACTGCTTTTATTTGAAACCTATGCTGTTGAAATGCTTGAAATGTTGCCTTCGCGGAGGAGACACGATGATCGATCATGATCATGACGATGGCGATTTTGCCTACAAAAATAAGAAGACTGTTGTGATTGTGAAGTGTGATGCTGGACATACGAGAAACACTGAGTGAGACTAGACTAAGTTCTTGAGAGTCTCATCGTGTAGTGGCCATGTATACTGAGAGCAGCAACAACCATTTGCAGAGAGCAGATTCAAAGGGTAAGACGGAAATATTTTACTTTTTAATACCCCCACTATAATCGGTCAAGAACAGCAAAATCTTGGAAAATAACCAACCCTCCTTGAACTGTCTAAACATGTGGCACAATTACCTGTTATTTCAAGATTTATGTCAGCAAAATCTGTAACAAATTAGGAAGAAATCAAC
The DNA here is from genome assembly GCA_037893225.1 of Hippasteria phrygiana. NCBI lineage: Eukaryota > Metazoa > Echinodermata > Asteroidea > Valvatida > Goniasteridae > Hippasteria > Hippasteria phrygiana. The sequence continues at coordinate 7,633 of JAZGUH010000417.1, forward strand.
ATGTATGTGAACACTTTGAGTGACTTTACATGGTGCCAAGAAACTTCTAACAAAAAAACACAAACTTTCTTCTCCTATATTGAAATAAAATGTTCCAACAAAATTCTCAAATTGAAGGTTGTGCCAAGTGTTTATACAATTATGAACACAAACGGGTGGTTATTTTCCAAGATTTGCTGTTCCTTACCGATTTTGGTTGGGGGTTTAATTAAAGTAAAATCTTTCTGATGTGACAAATTTCTTTCATATTAAAACTAGTCTGAATCATGTTCATTTTTTATTTATACAATAGAGAGTTCTATCTGAACTGATTGTCCAACTCGTGCTTACTCATGTTCCAGGCATCCAGTGCCAGTATTTGTGCAAAAATCTTTTAACACTACCGATTCACTTGTTTGTCAAAGTATGTGTTTGCACTTGCTCAGAAATAGATTTGCGTGATCAAGTAATCCTGTAGGAAAGACTTTACCTCCATTTTGATAGTGGTACAGTTTACAGATATAGCACTGCGCTATCGGGCAATAATGCATATCCATGGCACCCAACATATGCTATGTACATGTGTATGCAAACAGCAGTACTGCTATTTATTTGCGTAAATTTTCTTTTTCTTTTCATGCAGATACGGTGCATGTGCCAGTCAAGTCAGTGACAAAAGGTGCCTAACTATTGCAGATGAGCAACAGGACACCAGAGTGAAAGTGTTACAGATGGAAGATTTTTTACATATGGGCATCTTGAACATTTATTGGAGAAACATGTGTGTGATGTTTTTGTCACAAAGCCCTATCAGAACAGTGAGACTCATGTTGTGATTGATGAAGCCCACAGTGTCCTTCATTAGGGGCAGACTTTAGACAAGATTTTAGAAAGTTAAACTGCAGTCACTGTTTCCAGGAGCATTTTTTCTTGCTGTCACTGCAACTGCCAAGTCTACAAAGAAGGAAGGAAATTTGTTCATTGATTGGAATGAAGTCCATCAGTTTCATAACATCCAGCATTGACAGGACAAATCTTAATGCACCTATTAATTGCTTCCCCCCTCCCCCCCCCCCCCCCCGGGCTGCCCCAGGTCTTATGTGGGGTTTCAAGTCACATTTTTAAAGCCCCAGGGTAGGGATTTTGGTCACTCATTTTGCCATTGTGCCCCCATTATCAGAAGTTAAAAACCAAGAGGTGGGGGTGCCCCACCCATGTATGTCAGGGATTGTCATTAAAATGTTGCCCCAGGGGTGGGGATTTTGTCACTTCATCTTGGGTGGGGCAGCCCCGGGGGGGGGGGGAGGTTTGGGGAAGTAAATTGGTGGGCGCATAAGTTTAGAATCAAAAAGAGACCTCCAAAGCTTCATGCCGAATACCCTTTCATACTTGTGTTTAAATGCATAAGTTTTTGGAGTCAATTGGGGCTTGTTTCAAAATATATATTTAATCATTGCCCCCCCCCCCCCCCACCCGTCTCCTGTTGCAAACAAGGAGGCCAACATAATATTGTAGCCACAATGAATGCAAAATGGGAAGTCTCAATCATGGGCTGGAAAATCTTTAAAATGTTAAAATATGTTAGCAAAAGCTTGAATTCTATTTTAGATTTTAGAGTATTATGCAATCGATTTCAGCTCAGAATTTTGCATGGAACCCCCCCCCCCCCCCCACCTCCTCCCCTTGAATGACTTCGTATATAGCTTGCCTTTGCCATCTACTGCTCCACAGTCGATCAGTACTGATGCAAGTGCCTCCTCCACCCCCCCCCCCAAAAATAAATTTTCTGACTGTACCAATAAATAAAAAATAAACAAATTCTTAATCAGTAATTTCATACAGTTGTCCCAATATGAAAGAATCTGAAAGAAACTAACTAGGACACGTGTTCAAGGTTCGCATGATGCACGATATGGGGCAGAGGAAACCGCCCCCCCCCCCCCCCCCCCTCACCCATTTTGTGTTGGTCATTGTGTTCCCTGAATCTGAGGAATTCTCTTCAGATGTCTTGGGGGATGTGTTAGGTAACAATATAGTCTGTAAAGGTGGGGGGGGGGGGGGGGGGGGGGGTTCCCTCTGCCCCCTCTGCCCCATATTGTGCTGGATCCGGTATAAAGGTTCGACCTATTATTGATTAAAAACGAATGTCACTTTTTCATTTTTTTGTCTTCAGTTTGTTCTTTTGCTTTGTAATAAAAATTATTAAAAGTGTCTAAACCTCCATGCTCTACTCAATTTGTATACTTTTGTATTTTGTTTTTCTGATGAGAAATCATAGTGTTAGGCGCGACAAGCAAAGGCTAGATTAAGAAGCAAAGGGTATATTAATCTGACCTCCAGGAAGAGGGTTGGGGTTTGTGTGCATTTCCCGGGACCTTTTTGTTGGCCTACATGTACAAAATTGTGTAATTTTTGTGGCTGCTGGCGCACACGTACGTACGTACGTCTCCCTAAATTCGCGTGCCTTTTTATGCTTAGAGTTAGGCTTTTGTCTAAATTTCCCAACTTGCGCTTACAAAAAGTTACATATTACTCCTTCCAACACATGTATTTTCCCATATTTCAGCAAGTTTTCCAAGAATGTCATCGTGTCTGCTGCCCATCAGGTCGGTGAATCATTGGCTTCGCTGCATTATTCGTAGTTTTCTGATACTGTACAAACTACATGTACATATTGTGCTCATAGCTCGAGATGTCGATTCTGCACGGAAATGTAAACATCATCTCTAAAAATAGAAATGATTACTGCGCACGCGCAGAAGTGGTCCAATCAGAAGCTTCATATGAGTGCTAGCTACCGGTCCCCATATTATATACATATGCGGACCGGGAACCAGTCTATATAGTACAACTGCAACATGATTCTGTGCGCGCGCAGAAATGTTTACATTTCTGAAAGATATGCATTATCCGGGGCGCGTTACGCAGCCGGGTACGGGTAGCAAGCATCACGCGCCTTGATCAGCGGTTTCCCGAAGGTCCAAAAAACGAGCAGGCTGATTGGTCAAAAGAGGTCTAGAGGTCAAGAGGCGGATGTCTTGCATAATTAATCGCCAGATCTGCACACATGAGCGGCTATTCCATAGACTATCCATAGGCCGCATTCGATTCAGTCTCGTAAAAGGGGTCCGTAAGAGTCTGCTGCCCTCTTGAGGTACTAGTACTCACCGAACGAAACCGAGAAGAAACCAGCTGCCACAGCGATTCCACTGATCATGCCCTTCCAGCAGAACGGCTCGCCCGTGCCGTACAGTACGAGTATCGAAAAGCCACCAGTCAGTTGCATCATAGAAATAAGCATAAAGAAATCCAGGAGGAGCATCTGCCAACGCCGACCATTCTCGTTGAACGCGAGGAGTCTCTTCATGATTCGCCAAACCTCAAGAAACTCCTTGTGATCTAAGCTGTGCGTGTCCACCGTCTCCAGTAAAAATGACGGGACGATGACGTACAACCAACCCACGATGCCTGATGCCAGTCCTATTAAAACAGAAGGGATGAAGCCGAATGACTGGACCAGAAGCCCTTGGCCTATTTCGTTGACCCCACCAACGAGCAGGGTCAGCATCTCAGCGATCACGATCCTCATGGTTCGCTGCTTCTCCGATGTGACGTCGGTGATGTAGGAGATACAAGCAGCAAACACCAGCCCAAACCCCCCGGACAGGCCCGCGATAGCCTCGCCCGGGAATAGGACAGGCATTGGAAGGTCAAACATGACCACGGCACAGAAGATAGAATTTCGAATCACGTAGCCCGTCAACGGCAGGGCCATGGCCACTTTTCTGCCGAGTCTATCGGACATGGCGCACAGGAAGAATGTGGTAAACATGGCAGGAATGCCGGACGAGAGGCTTATGTAAAGCAGCCACATAGCCGCCTCTGACTGTACCTGGTCAGCGGTGGTATCGTTGTCGTGGGACCCACAAGTGGAGTTTCCCGACTCGGTGACGTTATATTTCTCGCGGACTCTGCCCTTCACGTACAGCTGTCTGACCAGGCCGTCAGAAGTCATGGCAACCATGACCGCAATGATGACTGGTTCCACAGTGACCCATCGCGAAGCTGCCCGCTTGCGACCCGCTGGCTTCACATCGCAGGGCAAGAGTGATTCACTGCTGTCACAGTCCGTCATTATCCGTATAATACTGGAATGAGAAAGGTTGAAACGTGAGACTCAGTCGTGGGGCGTGAGTTGGGTGTGTTAAAAAAAAAAAAAAGCGACTGCGCCTCGTGCACCAAGTACCTATAGGGCTCGCGTTTGTCCCGCACGAACTCTTGAGGCACATTATCGTGAGGTGCGTGAGGTGACTAACATTATTTAGATATTGGTCTCATTCTGTACCTCATGTGCATGATGCAACAATGAAATCCAGGGCTGGCAAATGACTTCCAGTTCTTAGTAAATTGGAGATCACTCTAGGAGTGACTTGTGCAGTACTATCTCAAGCATTTTATCCGCTTTATAGGTCTATGCCCCATGCACGTGCATCTGCATGGCAACTTAAACCTAACTCCCAGGCTAGGGTGTGTGGAAAATCATATTAAAATTGGAGGATTCAGGAGGGTTCCTCTCCTTATTACCTCTTTACAGTCTTGCCTGTGGGGTACCACTAAAAGATAAACTATAAACATGTACCATATCGTGGAGTTACTCCATAACTGCATTGTGCATGAGATGCGCATACTTTAGTGCAGGAGCCGACAGTTAAACGGACCCCAATGGCCTTCCATTTCGTGTAAGACAACACTCTTAAATCCATACGAAGAAGTTGTTTTCGCGGCATATGAGATGCATGTTACCCAGGGTGTGTGGGTTTGTTTTTGCATTCAATAGGGACCCTTTAACAACAGAGGACAATAGGGTCTCCGGTTGAGAAATGTCCCCGGTTGAAAACCGTGTAGATCCCTGGTTGAAGGTGTTTACACACTGAGACTTGTGCACACATTCATATGATATTTAATATACAATGAGCATGTAAAAGTATCAAGAGAACTTGTGACATTTCAGATTTGTGTTATGATGGTGGGGAATGCCATGGACTCTAATTAGTCCGCCGTTCATGTCATCGCCTTCCATACCCACGGAAACTGGACTCCAGAGCATTGCTTTCAAAGCGTGGACCTTAGAGGACAGTGTTAACGATTGAGTAAAAGTCCACAGTTAAAAACTGTGCACAGACCAATTATTAGGGTCCTTTCCAAAAAGCTAATGTATAAACCATAGGACTAGGAGAACAGGAGATTCACAAATGAAGGCAGCTGCAAGTTAAATTTGGATATTAGGTGAATCACGTTGCCCTGTAAAAATCTTCGAGCAGATGAAATTATAAATGTCAGCAAAGTATGATTGATAAGTATAGCATTGTAGTGGAATATGTATTTATAGTCTACTGAATACTAAACCTTTTCGACATTTTCAATGCATTGTGGGTATGGAGGCCAAACAAGCCATGTAATTTATACATAAGTCTATGGCACTGTGAACCAGTCCAAATATTAATTGATTTTAATAAATATCTGTCATGAGTTGAGAAATACTCTTTTCACATATCTTTGCATGGAACATAAGGAAAATAATAACCAGAAAAATCAATTTTAAATGGCAATAAAAATAAGGAAATAATTGGGGAATCCCTCTCAGGGGACCAGTTACAGATGAATGCAATTCTCTGGAATTAGAACAGCTAATAGAGGATTTTTGCAACCATGACAACCAATATGTGACCAATGCGACCAATCGCGTTCGTTCTAATATGCTTGCTCTTTTAATGCCAGCATGCAGGGCTGATGCTGTTCCCATGACGCATTGAGAATGTCGAAAAGGTTTATTACATGTAGGGCCTACATACATAGATACACATAACTTACCTTACAACAGAAAACTTGTTACCTACGTTCAGTCAGATCAGGAGAATCGATTATTGGAGCCAAACTTGCTGTACTACGTCCAATATGAGTTCTGATGATCCATGCGTATAGTCTTATGCATTGCAAGTATACACAAATATCCACGTGATCTACCATCCAGGGGACAAGTAAACATTGTTATTAGCGTATCCAATGTTAACAACACAAAATCACAATACAATCTACAAAATGCACAAAGTCCACACACACTCTTGTCACTTCTCTGAGTCGCGAGCAAATGCGCGTCGACCTTCGGGTTTGCAAGTTTTCAGTCAGTTTTCAGTTTTTATCACCCAGATCGTTGGTTTTCTTGTTGATTTTCTAGATTGTACATTTATGAGTCCCCCCCCCCCCCCCCCCCAGTTTTCAGTTGACATTAAAGGTACACATTGCTTTGGGTTTTGCGATTTGGGCTATAAAACTGAAATGGATATGGTTGGGAAGCTTTTTTTAAAGTAGAATATAAAGATTCACATAACTATCCCTTCAAATTGCGTGGTTTTTGTTTAATTTCGTGACAAATAACGGTCCGCCATTTTGTAGAACCAAATTGTTGACTCCACAAAATGGCGGACTGTGTTCACCAGTCGTATTTCCAGTCGCATCTGGTTGAAGTACGTTCTGTTGATCCATATTTTGATGTACTGTGGCACGGCGCGCAGCACTGGCGATATGTGTCGAGAGGTAGAGAAGTGTACCTGGCGATCATCTGATAGGTTCACAAGGCCACTGGCTGCGGCGCCAGCCTAAAGACTCTTACAGCGTATTTTGCGCAATATTTAGACGGTGGTATTTAGTGCTGGAAATAAGTCTATGTATCGCGGGTCAGATGTCAGGGGTAAGCGGCCAATTTTTTTGTTTTGTAATCACTACTCACTAATTACAACACATTATACGTGTTTTTTTGCATGAACAACTCTTATAAAAGATAAGGAACATTTCCAAACAGCAAAATTTCATGACATTTGAAGGCAATGTGTCCCTTTAAGATGATGATGAAAGGAGGTTTGAGGTCTTATAAAGATGTTGCACGATCATTGTCCATTCTTCTATTATTACCAGCATTGGAGACATAGTGCAAAAGCCGTTGGAGTCCAGTGTGGACGTGGTAACTGTACATGGTTAAACATGTTCTTCCTTTCATTAACCAATTGGCTCATTCACCATCAGTATCACCTCAATGATTCTTTGCCTGCATGTACAATCCAAGTCATACTTCATATTCGGGGCAGTCTACGGCAAAACTAACAGTATTTTCACAACCTATATTTTAGATCAAGCTATTTTGATCAATGTAACAGTCAACATGGTTTGGGTTGAATGCCATGCTTGAAAATTCTGGATGCACAATTAAAAGCTATGAAGATGCGTTTCTGCCAGGAAGTTCAATCCAGTTTAGTTGTCATCTGTGTTCAACATAGCTTCTGTATAATACTCGAGAACCACATGTTGTTCCTCTGTTAGATCTTTAGATAGACAGGGGCAGCATACTCTACAACCGGCCTAACGAATCTGCAGTGAGGTTGGAAAAGATTTTAGCATTTAATTGGACACAACTCTATAGCTAAGGCCATAATTCATGTAGTGAGTATTGCTCCTTCATTTAGTCATGTTATTTTTGCCAAACTTTATGTGCAGTGTACATGATATTTTATATTTAATTTGTTGTATATTATTGCCAGTGTCTTCATCTTTGTGTGCAGTGTACATGAGTTGGTTATGTAATATGTTTGCAATACATGTATACAAGTCTTAATGTAGTGTTCTCATTTGAACCATTTGTGTATGCGGTTTGTGTATGCATACATGAATCTCCTGATCTTCAATACTTCATGAATGTGTTTTTGAAGCGATTCAGGCATCTGAGCTCTCTTGTTTTAGTGGGTTGATGGCAACTTGATGCAAATATACATGTACATTGTCTAATAAATTAATTGAAGATGTTCAATCAACATAGCATGCGTCTCTTCTCAAAGTTTCTGATAAAGCAGGTTTCTATAAAAGAAACTGTCAAATAGAATTTTGTTTTCAGAAAATTACAGCAATTCATTTTATCTACTCAAATATAATATGTATTTTGGGGGCCTTAAATCTAGAACTGATCCTATATATCTACTTATCAGTTTTGAGAAGAAGTCAGTGCTGTTATCCATGCAGTGACGAAAATGGTGTCTAATAAATTAAAATAATAAGAGAGATAAAAAGATGTGATTAGAGCAAGTGGAATATTATAAACCAAAATCACTCATTTTTCAACACTGAAGCCAAGAAAATATACCTGTTTTTTCCAAGTATCACCCAAACCAACCTAGACAATAATGCTGAAGATCATTTTTTTTATTAAAAAAATGTTGTCGCCGAGGTAGTTTTTGTCACGGTGGACACCCTGTTAAAAAACTATGTACTTTTTAATAAAAGGTTATTATAGTCTGATGAGTGACTTATATTACATCACCATCCAAAGCTGAACAGATGCAGATTGAACATAGTTGTTTCACATACTAATTTGTTATACAAATAATGAATATTTATGAGTGCATTGGAACCAGCAAACGTTTGCGGAATTATTCAAAACACCGCTGAAAAAGCTTGTGAATGTTTTTCTCTCAAATACATAAAAAATAAGCCGAACTTGCCGTCCTCTATTTTTTCCGGCAATCAAAACAGAGCCGGAAAAGTACCTATACGGGAGAAATAAAACACATCACCAACCTTTGTACAGGAAACACGACATTTTTCCTTTACCTATAAAGGGGAAAAATAGAAATTTGTTGGGCCCTAGATTGTAAAATTGCTCAATAATATCCCTGAAATATGTGACATGCAAAGAAGAAAGAATTGGATGTTCCCCTCCGCGACGTCTGGGATGGAGCACACAGTAAGCGCGTATTGGTATAGGTAGAGGGCGCTGTTTGCGAAACCAACAAACGTTTGCGGAACCGGTCACTGACACTCTTTCAAAGTATTCTTTCAAAAACTACCAAAAACCTTTGTCCTCCAGGTAACAGAGTTATTTCCGGGTATTTATGGATGGAGACCCTCCTCGGAAAGTAAGTGTTTTCGCCACCGGACGCCTTTAGACGATTTCCGTTTGCAGAACCGGTCAAAAGACTGTACAGTCGAACCCTGATAATAAGAGCACTGTTAACCCTATCAATACCGCGCGCGCCACCTGGGCTCAATGTTGCATGGACGTTCGCAACCATCGTGCTTGTTTGTCACAGGAATTTATAAGCTTTACACGACCAGCGTTCTCTGTTGGCACGAGCTACTATTGTTTGCAACTGAAATGTGAACAGCGCCCTCACTTTGGGCAGCGCTGTGCAGTTGGTTTACACTTGAAAAGGCACGCGCGCAAAAGGCAGTTTGCATCCCCACGCCACTTTATAGCCGCTATCATGGCAGAAAACGCTTCCAAGATTTTGGAGGAAATCTTCGCAGATAGCGGTTCAGATATGTCCGATGATGAATCTTCTCTAGCGACATCTGACGACAGTGATGGCGAAGCTATGCAAACTTCGTCAACTTCGTCGGGAAAGCCAAACTTCAGGTAGGGAGGTTCATAAAACTTAAAAGGTTCAAATTGGCTAGTCTCGAAATGTTTCGCATCCGTCATTCATGTCTATAAAAATATTACTGGGCTACTGTAATGTAACCTTTGCTTTTTAATGTTCTTTCGCGGGGAAAATCATAAAAAGCACTGAACGTTTAAGTTTGCATTGCATAATACGATGGAAATCCAATTAGAAATTGATGAAAATATTGAATTTGTACCTGAAGTATATGCAAAGTCAAGTGTGATGATTTTGCATCCAAATCAAAGTTCAGATATAGGACAGCAAATGCAATGCTGAAAAAGAAACACATTTCAATTCCACTGAATTGGGCCTTATAAATTCAATTACTAAAAAAAAGACTGGCGGCAATAATAATCTATAAAAAGGAGGAGATTTGAATGTAATTAAAAACTACAATTTATATTAATTAATGTACATGTACCCCCGAAATCAAAATATTAATCACAATTTCCTATAAGAACATTGGTCTACAAATGAACAGCAGCCTCGTACATGTTTCTGAATGTCCGTATTTTTACTTGTTCGCTAAGAATAAGATTGATAAGTAAGATACTAGAAATATTAACTACAATCTGTGTCTTATGTGAATTTAGGGATAAAAGGCCTACAGCAATTAAATCATGGCTGCACTTATTTCAGTGGGAACACTAGATATGAGCATCCAAAAACAGCATTGTATGGACAGTTTGTCATTAAAGGTAATACAACATTTGCGACCACCCACCCCCCCCCCCCACCCCACACAGACAAGAACAAAAACTACCTCATTATTATGAATGACCGTACTTGACAGTCAAGAATAGTCTCGAGCATCCTGTGAAATCAGGGCACCGGTGTGCTGTTCTGTTTAACCAAACTGACATTTTGTAGCAATTTCCAAAGATGGTTGGCCAACCGTCGTCCAAACAAATACTAAACCCCGGATCAATCCGTTAGACCCAAAAAACAACAGCTAATGTTGTATACTACCTTAAAGAAAATGTGCCTTGAAATGAATAGCGTCCCATTACCTTTCTGAATGTTCCTATTTCAGGTGTGGATGGAATAAAGCAAGCGCCCACCGATGAACTTCAGTGAAGAGACTGGCTGTACGGAAGATTTCAGTCACCTGTCGCCCATGCAGATCTTTCAGCTCTTCTTCTGCCAAGCAGTGTGGGAGTTGATGGTGGAGGAGACCAATCGCTATGCCGACCAAACAATGTGTGCAGATGCAGCCAATCATCAGCCTGCCTGGACTCCAACTACTGTTCCTGAAATGATGGCATTCATGGCCTTGCTTCTGTGCATGGGTATCAACAAAAGGCCTCGCTACAGCATGCACTGGTCCAGGTCCGAAGTTCTGCGAAGTCCCCTGTATTCGACGACCATGTCTCGCAATCGATTCACTGCGATCCTTCGATTTTTCCACCTTGCCAACAACAGAGCTCAACCAGGTGATGCTCCCCCTGACAAACTGTCCAAGGTTCGCCCGCTGCTCGACATTGTATTGCCATCCTTTCCTCGCATTTACAAGCCAGGCCGAAACCTCTCACCGGATGAGACAATGATCAAGTTCAAAGGCCGACTTGGTTTCAAACAGTACATGCCACGAAAGTCCGCCAAATGGGGATTGAAATGTTTTTCATTGAACGAGTCAGAAACCGGTTATACATGTGCCTGGAAGGTGTTCACCGGCTCTCAGCCCACATCAAAAGAATCTAGTCAATCCTCCGTTGGTTATGCTTCAACACACCACCCACCTAATCTTTCATCTGCTGGGCATGTAGTCCTCGACCTTATTAAAGGACTCGAACATAAGGGACATTTCATTTTCATGGACAATTGGTACACGAGCCCGGCTCTCGTCTGCAAGTTGTCACAGTTAAAGTTCGGAGCTCGTGGAACTGTACGCTACACCTCACAAGGGATTCCAGATTGTGCAAACCCCAAAAAGTTCCCCATGAGAAGAGGTGCTGACCCCCAGTTTTACACCAAAGCCGGGCAACTGTGCGTCGTTTGGCAGGATGCCAAACGTGTAACTCTTCTTAAACTGCGATATCGACACGAAAGACATTCGGAGCAAAAACAGTTTGAGTGGACTTCGTACAATCAAAAAACCTGCTGTCGTCAATGATTATAATAAATACATGGGAGGAAGTGATCTCGCAGCACAAATGTGTCAGTACTACTCGCACCCTCACAAATCGATGAAATGGTGGAAAAGAGTTTTCGTGACCATTCTTGACATCTGTTTGTTGAATGCTACCATTGTATACAGCAGCATCCCTACAAACCAGCACTTGACCACTTTGGATTTCAGGGTCAAGGTGATAGAAGGACTTCTTTCCACCTGGAAGCACAACCCAGCTCAGCATGCCAGTCAAGTGACATGTGGTTCCAGCCGCTTTCCAAATCATCACTATCCTGGGAGAAATGTTGCTGGCAAAAAGCGCAACTGTGTTGTTTGCAGTACCAGAGCCAAGCGGAAACAAACTCGCATAATTTGTAAACAGTGTGACAAACCAATGTGTGTAATACCATGCTTTGAGAAGTTTCACAGTCTGTGATAAGCATTCGCCCGAGTAGGTTTTATTGCGGTCCCCCCCCCCCCCCCCCCCATTTCAATGTTGGAGTGACGGTGCACACTGCCAACCCAACATTGAATCGGGGGGGGGGGGGGGGGGGGGGGGGGGACTGCATACACAGCATTTATACCCTGCATTGGTGCACAGCGCCCGCTGAAAATTGATTCAGCATTGACCATCGTGCGAAGCATGCTAAAAATCACAAAGCTAGGAAGTCAAAATAATTGGTCAGCGAGGTTAACAATTGAGCATCATGTAGTTCATAATTCCACAATGTTGCGCCTGCCTGTGCACACATTTCATGTCGTATTGACTGCACGCGCAAAACATTGATCAGAAATTACACATCTTACGATTGACGCAAAATTGCAACTAATAATTATAATAAATGGGGAAGGTACCAAAATAATCATGAATAAATAATCTTCCTAAACAACCGTTTCCTTCAAAAATTACCAATTTGAGTGAAAATGATAAAAAAAAAAAAAATGCACACTATTTTGTTTACATGTACTTGTCTAGGTAGACCTGTATTTTTGCAGTCTCCTGAACTCTGATCGACCCTTCCAATTTGTCAGATCCGTAATACATTGACATTCTAAAAGATTATTTTTTCACAATTTTGTTCATGGCTTGTAACGGTATGAGGCGCCCTTTATGACTTTATTCGCAAACGAAATATATGTCGGACCAAACAAATATATGTCGGACCAAACAAATATATGTCGGACCAAACAAATATATGTAGGACCAAACAAATATATATAGGACCAAACAAATATATATAGGACCAAACAAATATATATAGGACCAAACTCATATATAGAGAACCAAACCGTTATATATTTTAACGTTTGACTATATATTTGCAACTCGCTATATATATTGGTTTGGTTCTACATATAACGAGTTTGCAAGCGCCACCTATCGAACCAGGCTCAAGGTAGCCGCGGATTCGGCCTGATTTCTGGCTGCGTATTCGATCGGCCGCGGAGGATTAATCCGCGTATTTAGCAAGAGTGGAAAAATCTATAACGCATGCGGTAAAAGGTGATCTATTTTCCAGAAAGTTCACTTCGCTTATTTAACGAATTTTTCATAAAAAAACGACAAATAACAATACTTTTTTCATAACATATTAAAACGCACAACATAAGCCACAGTTTTCTAAACCATTTTTGTAATTTTGATGAAGTAATTACTGTTAAATTAGCTGCCCAATGGTAATCATCACATTTCCTGTAATTTTTCAAAGCTTTTAGAAATAGTGAAAAGTGAATGCAACATTTGAAACAAAGTGTACCTCACATGTTATCAAAAACTCCAACTTTTATTTCATAATCTACAAGACCATGCTTCTGGGTACACTTAATTTTGGTATAGGCTTCAGCCGAACACTCATTAGTGCCTAATTAGCCCGTTAAAGATACCTTGTTTTCACTGCACTATTGTAATGCCTTTTTTTCGGCTACGTACATTACTACCCCTTTAAAACAAAGTGTACCTGATCACATGTTATCAAAAACTTAACTTTTATTTCATAATCTACAAGACCATGCTTCTGGGCACACTTTATTTTGGTATAGGCTTCAGCCGAATACTAATTAGTGCCTAATTAGCCCGTTAAAGATACCTTGTTTTCACTGCACTATTGTAATGCCTTATTTTCGGCTACGTACATTACTACCCCTTTAAAACAAAGTGTACCTCACATGTTATCAAAAACTCAAGCTTTTATTTCATAATCTACAAGACCATGCTTCTGGGCACACTTTATTTTGGTATCGGCTTCAGCCGAACACTAATTAGTGCCTAATTAGCCCGTTAAAGAGACCCCGTTTTCACTGCACTGTTGTAGTGCGTTCTTTTCAGCTGTACATCACTAACCCTTTAAAACAAAGTGTACCGCCTTAAAAAAAAATACCGGCGCCGATATTAAACATCTGCTGTGTCTACTTTTTGGCATAAAAAACTACTGAGCCTGGGGATTGAAACTCTCTCCATCTCAACATCTTATCCCCTTTGAGGAGTTTATTGCAGGTTAAATAGCCACAACCAGCAGGAAACATTATTGATCACTTGACTAAATGACATTATACTAAATGTGCCCAAATCCTTTTTGGGTGGCCTAAAGGCACACAGGTCGAGTGCTTCCTGTGCGGTCAAGTGTACCCGGAAGAAGACGAATTCCTTGATCATTTTGTTGCAAACCATAGTGTGAAGACGGTAGGTAATCAGATAAGACAAGCACATTGTTTTTTATTTGAGTTTTCAATTATGGGACGGTGTCACGCAGACGGAAAATATTATGAAAAAATGCGCGGCACGCTAGTTTTTTTTCCGTAGGTGGGTGTATCAATTTTAAAACTGTTTTTATGAGAAAGCATGTTTATTCATTAGAATAGAACAGAACGTCACATAATTTAGTCAACTAGTTGCAGTAAAATTCATAACGGCTGTTGTCGATCTGCAACATACTATAGTCTAGTGGATAGTGGGATGGGCTATGGATTAAAAGGTCCCTAGTTCGAATCCACCTGCACCCATTTATATTTACTGTAATATCTTTGGGATTTTTTTAAGTTAAGGGGAAAAAGAGACCGAGAACCTGTTCAGTGATCAATGCAACAACTGAATTAATCATGAAAATCTTAGAAAAGTCGTGCCACAAGTCTTGGGTGGTCGTGAGTATAGTCTTGGATATTCGCACGTACGACCGAAATCAGTCGCAGAGAGGTTTTTGATATTGTTCAAAAACCTTGCTGCGACTGAAGTATAGTCACATCTTGTCGCAGCCTAACTAGTCTTCATTTGTCGTGCGACGGTCGAGCGATGGTCGTGGGACAAGGTGGTCCTTCATTGTCTTGGCTGATCGTAGGATTATCCTGTCGTACGACAGTCGCACGACTTTCCACGACTAGTACTGGCACGACTTGTCGTGCGAGTAGACCTGGTTGCACAACTAGTTGCACGACTAAGCAAGACTAGTCGTGATGTGATGATTACCGTTGGGCAGCTAATTTAACAGTAATTACTTCATCAAAATTACAAAAATGGTTTATAAAACTGTGGCTTATGTTGTGCGTTTTAATATGTTATAAACAAAGTATTGTTATTTGTCGTTTTTTATGAAAAATTCGTTAAATAAGCGAAGTGAACTTTCTGGAAAATATATCGCCTTTTACCGCATGCGTTATAGATTTTTCGACTCTTGCTGAATACGCGGATTAATCCGCGGCCGAATACGTATACGCAGCCAGAAATCAGGCCGAATCCGCGGCTACCTTGAGCCTGGTTTGATAGGCGGCGCTTCAATATATATATTGCAAACTCGTTATATATTTTAACGTTTGACTTTATATTTGCAACTCGCTATATATATTGCAATTGTCGTTCTCTATATATTGGTTTGGTTCTCTATATATTGGTTTGGTTCTCTATATATTGGTTTGGTTCTCTATATATTGGTTTGGTTCTCTATATATGAGTTTGGTTCTATATATATGAGTTTGGTTCTATATATATGAGTTTGGTCATATATGTTTGGTCCTATATATATGAGTTTAATTTGGTCCTATATATATGAGTTTGGTCCTATATATATTTGTTTGGTCCTAGTATATATTTGTTTGGTCCTATATATATTTGTTTGGTCCTATATATATGTGTTTGGTCCGACATATATTTGTTTGGTCCGACATATATTTGTTTGGTCCGACATATATTTGTTTGGTCCGACATATATTTCGTTTGCGAATAAAGTCATAAAGGGCGCCTCATATAACGGAGATGGGCAGCTATAGGGAGTTAGCTCGATTTGACACATTGTATAGATTTTCATTGCTGGTCAAATCAGCGCTAGCGACGCGTATTATAGTTGCTTTGTGTACACTGTATAACTTATGTTTCTAAATCTTTACTTTTTTTTTAATGTGTTTTTTGTTATGCCTTACACAAGCTGTCGCTTTTTAGGTTTTGCCTCTTTAAGATCTTCTTGACTTGATTTTCTTATTTGTATTCTTTTATATCTGTTGTGAATTACCATGAAGAGGAAATAAATGTTGCTTGTTGCTTGCATTAAAAACATCAAACGTTTATATACATTTGTACATGTACCCAAAACTATTCAAGATCTTGCCTAATCTGGGGACAAAATTACGCGAAGCCCGAGCCCAAGCCAGGGTTTGAGAAATGCCCTCTTAACTGCATCCAAACGTTACTAATTTGTTCAATTATCATAACAATCCTTGAGAGTTGGGGATTTATGAACCACCCCTCAAAATAAATCTCTTTTCAAAGAGCAATATTTTAGTTCTCATTCAATTAGTTAGGTTAGGGTGCTGTTTCTCAATGAACCTCAGGATTCCACAACACTTCAAAGAAGAATAGCCTTTCATTACATTGCCTTGTGAGGGCGCTATACACTAAAACTTGGCCAAAAGTGTCTGGTAAAGAACTGGACATGTCATGTACATGAGTGTGGTATCCAGAGCACAGTCACAAAATATGCCTTGGTATTGAAAGGGTTAATAGGCCTAGGCCTACAACATACTGCTTATAACAAGGACAAAAATAGGTCCCGAGTCTTTGTTTTTCTTTGTTTTCCATTACTGATAATACAAGGTACCTGTTATAACAAGGTAAATTATAAAGTCCCAAGGACCTTGTTATAAAGGTGTTTGACTGTATAATTATGATGATTGATACGTAATTTTTAACTGTGAATTTTCATTTTTTGCCCCTTTGAAGATAAACAAACTTTACAAATACTTTTCTGTAAACAAAATAGCATCTTAGCTGAAAATCGATTAGGGCCTCTAGGCTGTCATAGTCCCCGATTTGGCCCAAAACAAGGAATGCATGCAACGGAGTAATTTTCCAATGGAAGCGATAATATAAAGCATGAATTAAAGAATTTGTGCAACATTCCTTTAATGGCCTATTTAAAGAGAGCGCACCTCGACGTTGTGATTAAAGCGACAAAGTTAGCTATAGGCCTACTGTACACGCGCAGAAAGTCTGTAGTTCACGTTGAACTACTTTAAAGACTGCGGGGTCTCGTGATTGTACCGGTACTTATCCGTTGTGTTGTCTTGTTAAATCCCGTGTTGATTGTTTGTTTGACAGTCCATGGTGCACACTCCAAACTTATGCCGGTTAGTGCATGCACAAGAACCGACCATCCCGTTGATAGGGTGTCACGAGAGACGATCATGTGATTTCCCTATTAAATTTTGTAATGCACCCGGTGGCGTGATGCAAATTAGGTTATTACAAGCTGGAAGTGAGCTAGGGGTTTACAGTCGCAGATAGGCCCCAAATTGGCTGCGCTGGTCTGATCACGTGAAAACGGCCAACACATTAATTTATCAAAATACAAAACCAAACGTTGGGGAAAAATCAATTCAAAATATGCAGTATGAAGAAATACCTCCCAGTCGATCTAATATGTTTTAAAACCAATTTGGATCTAAAGAATAGACATAATAGAGGCAACTTTAAGGCATTTGTTTAACCAAGCACCCAAGCAATCTGCCAGCCCATCAGCGAGCCGGCTAATAATTCACCAGTTCAATAATTCAAAAAGTAGGGGCCTACTAATAAAAAGGGATCACACCCAATTTACGATACAACCTGGGAAACGACATTGTGGGGATCACTCAATTAGCCTTTCAGAGGTATGGCGGACACAACAGGAGGGCGCTATTTGATTTGGGTAAAACCTTTGCATTTATACCCAAATAAAATAGCGCCCTCCTATTGTGTCCGCCATACCTCTAAAAGGCTAATGGGGATACGACTTTTTAACGAATTATAAGTATCCCTGGCTACACGGCATTCTGGGTTTTATGACTTCTGACTAGCGCCCACCGGAACAAAGATACTGACAATTTGGAAAACCACCAACATAGGGCAAGATAGCTCAGTTGGTAGAGCGCCGGTATACGGTATTCCGGAGGTCGCAGGTTCGAATCCCGCTCCTGACAGTTTCTTTGTTCACTTTGAACTATTTCTTTTCCTCTTTACTTCCAGGTAAATAAATATTTTCTTGAAGTTGTATTGTTTTTAAAAATGAATCTATTTACATGTGTACTCTTATGCTCATACCTTACCTGCTGACTCATTTTTAAAGCCCTTTCTGTGTTTATCATTGCATTTCTTAGTTAAAATAATTCGTTTTCTTGGACATCTTGATGACTAGATTGCTAAGAATTATTTATTTAACATTTAGACCAAGAAACTAGCATCAACCCTCTTTTAATGTTATCCTGGGCGGAAGTTTTGACCTAATGTCGTTTTTGCAAGATAATATGTACCCGGTGTTTAGAACTGCCTTTTTGTATTTTTTTTTACTTACAACGGACTTAGCCGCAAGATGGCGGCTGTCGCAAATGTTTTGGCGCGAATTGCCATTTCTTTTAAAAATTGATCTTGATTGTTTAACGTTTACTTGACACCAATTGGCTAAATACGTCCAGAGAGACATGTTTTACTTGATGATTTTTGTATATTTATTGTTTGTATTATAAATATTTACCGAACGCACTCTAATTCCTGGCAATTTCTTCTCTTCACTTCGAGCCTTGACGCCGATGCCCCCGGTGTCACATTATTTTTCTCAAAAGTTTTTGGATGAGAAATTGTTCAAGTGCACTGCCAACACTGTGGTGTTAAATCAACACCATGTTGTGTCTATAATATACATGTGGTTCAATGCAGATATCACATGGTGTTACAATAACCCCACAGTTCTGCAGTGTGGCAAGTCTTGCTCCTCAATTACCGGTGTAGCGTGACATTTTGTCACCATGAAATTTTGTAGTATTGCACATGCCTTAAGTGATCGATAAATCGATTATTGGGAGATTGGCCGGTCACATGAGAGGGTTTAACAAATAATAGGGAAGAGGAGTCGGATATTCATTGGAGTCGGATATTCATATGACACACAATTTGTGTCTACTTTCTGAAAAATTGTACGATCACGATATCGGAGACCTTTTTAGTATAGCCTAAGTGTATTTCTTTCACAAATGACAAAAAAATTAAAGAGTAAAGTAAAAGCTTAAACAGTGATTTGGCCGAAACACCGTCCACGTTGACTGCAGGTATTTTTAAACAAGTCATAAACAAAATTGTTACAAAGAATTTTTCCTTTGCAATCACACATTTCACAACAAAAATTAAATTTCACTGTTAGTCTAATTTTATGTAAGAATTTTGCGTTCAACCTATGAGCCAAACCGGAATTCATTGCCTGCCTAGAAATGAAATAAAAATAATCCTAAAAAACAAAATCTTTATTGAACTGACTTAAAGTATACTGAAAGACTGCGTGGATCACGATTCTCTCTCAGTGTTTCTAAGGCCCGTGATGCCCATGATTTTTAACCCACAGCATCCTGCCTGTTACTAGTCTTGGTTCCAAGACGTCCGTATCGCGCGGTGCATGCGATGCAGCCCGAACATGTTAATGGCTGTAGGGCGCCCTGTGCGCGCTGCATTGCACCGCGCGATAAGGACGTCTTGGAACCAAGACTAGCCTGTTACATAATACGTCTGATTAATCGGGTTCAGCCTCTTGTACAAATCTTCTCACTGGCAATTCTACCTGGTTACATAGTCTTTGAGTAACACCAAATAATACAGAGTATATAATTGCCATAAACTAAATTAATCAGCAAGATGCATCTTTGACATCCTTTAAGCATTGTTACTTTACAATAACTTAAATATTCACTTTTCCTGGAAATCACAAATTATTTTGTCCGGTTTGTATGAAGTTTTCTGTACTTCCTTGTCACTACATGACGATCCGCTTGAGCATAATTCATCATTGATGGTGACGTTCAGTGGTATGTACTGTTTCCTTTGTGGCCAGAAGATTTGCAGAATCCTGCAGAAATCAGAAAAGATACGATTTGAACATTGAAAATATGATATGACATTAGTAGATCTAACCATACAGTTGTAGATTGGGTTCATTGTGTGATTCAACAAATATATACACGAAATAAACATTTGAAAGTTTGAGCTCAATCCATCATCTGGGTCACTAGAAAATAGTGAAAATCGTTGTATTAGTAAGTACGTCCAGGAAATTTCTGCATGGGAAGGGGGTGAACAAAACTTCATTCATGCATTCCGATTGTGTGTTCTTCATTGGAAAGCAAGCGTCATGAAGCTTTCTGATCCTCAATGGTATTCTATTTTATGTATTCTACTTTGCAAATCAGCATATCGTCGTTTTTTAATGAATACTTGGATGAAAGAACTGTGATTGCATGAAATGGATCCACAGCAACTATTATAATAGTTTTGCTACGTTTTTGTCGACAAAATTGCCTTCGGTTCTACTGAGTATCTTGAAGAAAGAAGCAGGATTCTATGAAATGATAAACCCGAAAAGAAGCCGCGTAAAGATTCTCTTACAGTGTAATCCCAATGGGAATAGATGTGGCAGCAGCATACACGTAGAAGGTTAACGGAGGTAGGAAGCTGACAGAGGCTGCATAGATGCTGGTGGCCACCATCCCAGAGGCAAATGTGCAGCTTTCCATGCACCCGACTATTGAAAACATTGCTCCTGAACGGATTCAAACCAAACCAAACCAAATCAAACCAAGCAGAAGAGTTATTGGACACACCTACTTATCAGGCCCACAGGCTTCACAAAAAAAGGTACAACAAAAAGAGAGAGGGGAAACAGGGAGGAAAGCTAACTAAAATTATCGATTGGGTTTTAAAACGAAAAGAGAAGAACTCATTAAAAGGGAAGGATGAAGTACGGGAGAGGAGTTCGGCGTTGGGACATTTGCAACTTGTTTTTATGGATGGACACACTGCCGAACGCTTCACATCTTTAATCTAATATCCTCGTAGATAGAACTGTGTGGTAAGGAGAATGAATTTAATATTGGTTTCGCCCTTCACCGAAGTATATTTCTATAAACACTGTATACTCAGTGTTGTCCCGAAGAATAGTTTGGAAACAAATTACTCGGGTGGGACTTGAGCCCACAACCTCCTGCTTTCTAGTGCAGATGTTTTACCATTCGACCACCGAGCTTGACGTAGTCAGATGGCTGGTTCGAATCTGATTTAGCAGCAGGTATAACCGCAGCCAAACTATTCATAAGATGGATTTTTGCGTCGGGGTGGTCGAATGTTAAGATATTTGCACTAGAAAGCAGGAGGTCGTGGGTTCGAGTCCCACCAGAGTGATTTTTTCCCAAACAATCCATCGGGACAGTGTGTATAAAAATACGTCGGCGAAGGGCAAAACCTAATATTAAATTTACATCACTCCGACGCAAAGTTCCATCTTATAAAAAGGAATATGAACACTGCCTTCATGAGTTTGCCACTGTTCCGCCAATTTTAGATTGTCATTCTCTGCATAATGCACTTTAGGAAGTGGAGCATACCTCTGTACCGGTGGATCCAGAGCCACTTTTTTGGGGGTGGGGCCAGGGTGGGGGTGGGGGGGGGGGGGGCGCAACAACACAGACCCAAGCCACATTTTCGAGAAGTCGGGTGCGGGGTACTATAGATCTCTTTTGGCGTTGGTGGCGTCATTTCACTGCAGCTTGCCGAGCGACTGAAAATACAATGGCGGTCACTGGTTACTGATATTTGTTTTTTAGTTTTTAGTTGGGGACAGTAAAATACATCAGAAATAATTCAGTTCGAGTCTTACCTATTTCATCCTGGTGTGTTATTTTGGACAGGACAGATCGTGCTACGGGAACGGAAATTCCTCGAAAGCAGCCCGCAACAGTCCCTGAGAAAGAATTTAAATTGGAGAAGCAGGTTTTTATCTTAGTCAAAAATTCGTTTGCACATGTTGACTTATATATATATACACAGAGAAAACGCTGTTTAAACTTTTTAAACAACTCCGGGTAGTTCATGTGCCCTCTTTTAAACAACCAACTGGTTGTTTAAGCAGGGCACATGAACAACCCGGGGTTGTTTAAAAAGTTTAAACAGCGTTTTCTCTGTGTAATAAGAAAGTAATTTCTTTTAAGAACTTGAATTGCCAGCGGCGTAACTAGAGTATATTAAATACGCAGAGGGAATCCGGAGGTACACCAATTTGTTTTATTGGGGGACTTCAGGGAGAAAATACACGAAAATAGGCCTAATGACTTTTTTTCACATCTGAAACTTCAGCGTGGTGATGTATGGGGAACAGATCGGAGCTGTGGAAACCTTTCCCCTCCCCATGCCCCATGCCCCTATGCACCCCCGTAAGTACGCCACTTGAACTTTATATATGAACAGTTTTTAAAGTGAACAAGGGAACACTGTAAAAACCAACGGCTAACACTTTGTTAACACTTCAACGCGTTAAAATTAATACTTTACAAGTAAAGGTATAGGAGGCGTTGCACGCGATTAACACTAAAACACGTATACATTGGCGTTGGTTTTGATGATTATCAACGCTTGAGGTGTTAATTTAGGTAGCACCAACGCCTATTTAAATGTGTATAAGTGTTAATCGCGTACAACGCCTCCTATACCTTTACGTGTAAAGTATTATTATTAACGCGTTGAAGTGTTCAAAAAGTGTTAGCCGTTGGTTTTTACAGTGAAACTGACAGGAGCGGGTTTCGAACCTGCGACCTCCGAACACCGTACCGGCGCTACTACCAACTGAGCTATCTTGCCCTATGTTGGCGGTCTCCCAAATTGTCAGTGTCTTTATTCGGTGGGCGCTTCCAAGGTGTTCAAAAATATGGTTTGCGAACACAGTGGTTACTTTCCAGAAAATAGTTTTAGCCACCCACCCCATTTCTGGCAACTGACTGTTAGTACGCTCAGATTTTGCAGTGCAGACGTCTGGACATACCAATAAAGATGACCGTTGTAGATTTCGAGAGACCCATAACAAGGTAAGACGCTACGATACTCAAGCAGCTTATCTGCATCAACCAGTAGTCTCCGAAACAAAATGAGAAAATCTTCGTACCGACCAGCATCCCTGTACAGAAAAGCAAAGAAACATTATGGTTCCGATTCTCCTGAAAAATACTGCTCATTGAAGCATTGGTCGGTCTGGTTCCTGGGTTTACATGATAAACTCTGTTTATGTATTCGATTCGATCAAGCGAAATTGGTTATAGTATAACCGGTGAAAGATTCGTGCAATAACATCCATCACTGGTCCCCACTTCACTATTGTTTTTAGTACGAGCAATGTTTCCATTGATAGCCAGGCTGATTCTAAATGGTCGACGTGGTCGACTAGCTAGCCAGCGTTCAGGTACAGTTAGTCCAACAGTCGTCGAGTCCTTGATCGAAATTGCTCACGCTTTTTGTAGCCCAATTGGGCGGCCTCCAAGGCAATGTGTTCCTTTAACGCTACTTAATATGAAGATAATATTATACTCACCAATAGATGAAGACACCCATCCAAGTGCCAGACCAATTCCAGCAGTATTGGACAACCAGCAGAAGGGTGTAGCTGTGCCGTACAGCACAAAGATGGCAGCGATGCCCGTGAACTGGGAGACGCAGAAGAAGATGAAGAAATCTAACAGGAGCATCTGCCAACGCCGGCCGTTCTCGTTGAACACCAGTAGCTTCTTCATGCTGCGAAACACCTGAAGGAACTCCTTGTGGTCGGACTTACTCCCGTCGATCGTCTCTATCAGAAACGGTGGAAGCGCAATGTAAAGCAAAGCAGCGACATTCACACCGAAAGCGATCGCCAGAGAAGGGAGATAGCTGATCTTAATGAGGTACCCCTGTCCAACTTGATTGATTCCGCCAAAAAGAAGGGTCAGCATCTCGGCAATCACGATCCTCATGGTTCTCTGTTTCTCCGACGTGGCGTCGGTGATGTACGAGATGCAGGCAGCGAAAAGTAGCGGGAAGCCTCCGGACAGTCC
The DNA here is from genome assembly GCA_037893225.1 of Hippasteria phrygiana. Lineage (NCBI taxonomy): Eukaryota > Metazoa > Echinodermata > Asteroidea > Valvatida > Goniasteridae > Hippasteria > Hippasteria phrygiana. Next base: position 31,564 of record JAZGUH010000417.1, read on the forward strand.
TTGGATGAAGTCCCCGGCGAAGAGGACGGGCAAAGGGAGCTTGAGCTGGACCGTGACGCCGTAGACGGCCGCCTGGATGGCGAAGCCGACCATTGGTAGCGCCATGGCCATCTTCCTCCCAAGTCGGTCGCTCGTGGTGCAGAACACGATGGTGCTCAGGAAAGACGGCACACCAGATGCAGCAGCTAGGTACAGCAGCCACATGGAGGCCTCCGACTGGATCTCATCGTCCAGAGAGTTAGCTCTGCACACACCAGTCTTGTTGGTTTCGTTGTAATGGTAGAGTTGTTGGATAATTTTTTTGACGTAGAGCGGTCTGACGAGGGAGATGCAAGTGTAGCTTATCATACCAAAGATAATGACGGGTTCCACGGTGATCCACCTGGACCGAGCCCGCTGGCGACCCGTCGGTTGCAGGAGGACAACTAGAGGTGTTTTCACATCTTCATTATCGGCCATCGTTCACTTTGCACAAAATCACTTCTATATTCTGTAACACAGCATCGAAATTCGTGTCACATAAATCAGTAGCGCACCTGGGGCGATGGTGATGGTGGTGGTGGTGGTGGTGGTGGAGGGGGGGGGGGGGGGGGGGGGGGGGGGGGCTGGGTGGCATGAGGTTCCACAAAAGATTTGTTTTTTTTAAATATTATTGTTCTCCTGACATTCTCCTGACGAAGATTAGAGCAGGCTAATCGAAACGTTCAGAACAACCCGAGAAGTCCCCAAGGTTCTCCTTGAACCATATTAACCCGTGAAGTCCCCATGGTTCTCCCCTGAACCATATTTCTCACTTATCGACAGTAGAGAAAACGAGTTGCCCGAAATTGGTTCTCCCTTGAACCCTTCTCACTTAACGAAGGTTGAGATACGAGTTGTGCGATAAGGTTCTTTTCAGAACCCATACCTCTCGTTAGTTGAGATAAACACATGGTGTTACCGCAAACCGAAACGATTTCGATATTCCACCATGCAAAGCCTCAAAATTTATATTATTGTTCTCATTAAAATTTGTTTTCAGTACTTCAGTGTGCATACTAACAGTTTGTAACTCTTCGAAGTATGCCGAAATAGGCCTAAATGGCGCCACCATTCCTATCTCGCTAGCCCCTGCCCAGTCTGGTTCAGACCTGGCTATTCTGAGGAATTACTCATGGTTCCCACAAATGTCCAAAAAGTACCGGTATGTTACCAACCTCAATTTTTAGACTTTTACCTAAAAACAAACATTCGGATATTAGCAAGACAAAGAGCAGACGACATTCTATCATTTGTCCAAAATAGTCGGATTCCACTCCGCCTTAGCATTAATTTTGTGTTGAAAATATATATCTATACCAGACTAGTCGGCACCCTCTCTATGTTTTGCGTGCTTTCGAGTTATTTCTCGCACAGGGTGCCGGACCAAATGTTGCCCTACTTGATGGTCGCAAATCGAGATATCGTGCCATAAAAAGAGGTTTGGGGGTTAGATTTTTCCTCACATTTTTACGGTGTAATAACAACCAGGAATTTTCAAGAAGGGTAGTATAAATTTGTTCTTTCTTTTAAATTATTACTTTGGAGCATATTGACTTCGCTACAATGGATGTCATGAGTGAGTTAGTATCGCAGTATCTGTTGTTCTCACATTCACAACTCCAAAGTACCCACACTACCACGATATTTTTTACTTTAACCTAACCTAACCATAAAAATAAGAACAATAGACCCTTTAAATAACCTTGACCTTCAGTCTAGAGAAAAATTATTTGCATGTGTCCATGAAAAATATCAGTCGGCACAACTGTTTCTCACGGCCATGTCAATCCGCGAGCAACACATGGGCTGAGTTCGGGCGGTCTGTTCTTAACACGAGTTCCTTGTTCTTGCGCCCGAACGGCGGGAACGCGACACGCGAACATTGCACTCGGAACAAGATCACACACCACCAACCAGTCGGGGTTTACAAGAACATGACGTAATTTGACGCGACGTAGAAGACGACCAAAGATGGCGGATGATTTGACGAAGCATGAAAGTCGGCGTAATGTTGCCTAAAATTCCCTTCCAAACTTTTGAAAAATATAGCTTTTTCTGAACAAACTGGGGGAAAATGCAGTCTAAATATTGTGCTTCCGTTAAAATATTTTGCGTCTGAAATTCAGGTTTTTGGAACGAACGCTTGAATAACGTACATGGGCGCAGCCATTGCATTTTGCGTGGTTACAAGCGATAGATGGCGCTTTTGGCTATCAGACGTTCTTTTGCGTTCGAGCGGCCGGAACACGAACGAAGACACGCGTTGTTCTTGAGCAAACAAGAACAACTCGCCCGAACTCGGCCAATGTTTGGTAGAGTACGGTATCAAGTACCCGGCTAGTCCGGTGTCCGCCTTTTTGTGTGAACAAAATTAATGCCAGACAAGGTGATGTGCGGCGATTTTGACAGACCTTAGTATACATCGTGAGCTCTTTGTCCTTGTCAATTTCTAGGTCAGATTTTTACGTCAATGACGGAAAATTAAGCTTGGTAACATCAAATTTTCGGACTCCGCGCCATCAAATTAGTTATAGATATGCTACCAGCTATGCCTCTTCGAGTTATAGGCGAACACTCTTTTGTTAAATTTGTTTTCTCCAAAACTGGAAACTTCTCTTTATACCTGTGGATCCGAGTGAATATTAGGAATGCTATGATATGGACAAAACACTCCTATAATTATGACTAATTACACACCTAGCCAAACTACACGATGTGGTGGTCCATTCCAGTAACTATACAGTAGCTAGGGTACCTACCCTTGATCCATTCATGAACATCATAAATGTAAGCATAATATGCCTGTGTTGACACCGCAAAAGGCTTGTAACATTATATATGATGCAGGGCAGCAGGAAGAAAACAATCCAGTTTTGTTCGCGTGACAAAACCCCGTGATGTCAATTCAGAACTGGACCATGGACTCCAGTCCACTAGTTAGTGGCCACACGCTATCATTGATTGAAGGGACATCGGAAATCGTGAATATTGACGTCAATATTCACGTCAACATTGCACGACTTGCCCCAAATAGTGAATATTCACGTCAATATTCACGTCAACAATTTCACGTCCCGCTCTCCGCTTGCAAATATTCACGTCAATATTCATGCCCCCCCCCCCCCTAAAAATCGTCGCCACCCCCAGTCGCCCTCCTGTAAATTTTGCAAACGGAAAAAACCCAATAGTATTATTAAAAAGAATACTGTGAGCGCCCCGCGCCCACCACTGTAACATCCAGTCACCCCCCCCCCCCCCCCCCCCCCCCAACTCACCCCCAATGGAGAGAGCCCTGGCTACGACGCTGGATCTATGGAGTGTCCCCCATCCCCCCATGCGCCCGCAGACGGGTGTTACTGGTGCACACTAGAATATATAGGGGAGTAGTGGGTGTAGAATTTTAGGGAGGGGGACTGTCAAACTAATAATATACGTGCACTGATTGGCTTTTTATCCATTACGATAATATTCATCCATCTAAAATGTTGAGGTTGGGAATGCACCGTCATTAGAATGAGATACAAGTTGCAGTGTTGGAGGTCTCGAGACCGGCCTCGGCCTCGAGGCCGGCCTCGAGGCCGATTTTTATGGCCTCGGTCTCGGCCTTGGCCTCGGAGTGCAAGGCCTCGGCCTCGGCCTCGGCCTCGGAGCCTTCCGGACTCGAAGATCTGGTCGAGGCCGGCTCGAGGCCGCCCACTTTGACCAATTTTCCCACCAATTCAGATGTGTTTTCTGTTTCAATTAATTTAAATTGTTTACCGTCATGAAACTTTCGAGAAGCTGCCACAGTGAGTTCCGTGAAACGAAATAAAGTTTCAAGCAGATACGCACGAATTAATGAACTGGTATTTGCATTATTGCACCATGGAGCTATAGATAGCTCCCCGATTGCACGTACTACGTACGTACATTATATGTATTATCTTCTTGTAGAACCAGTCTACTCCCGGTGATAGACTACGTGTAGTTCCTGGTCCAGCACTTCACTCGCCCCACGAACTGCCACTGTTGTGTTACACGTACTCAGGTAGCATCTAATATTTTTGTTAGATAATCTGTCTACTCCCGCTATAGACTGGTTCCTGGTCCACCACTCGGCCCTGAACGAGTGAACGTTAAAGCGATAATCATAATGGCCGGCAGTGAAGTTGAGGGAACCAACCTGTTATTCACGCGTGCTCGCGCAACGCGAAGCCTGTCACATGTCTACTAGTCAATGTACCCATAACTGCATGCCCTTGCAAAGACTGTCCTCTCTGTTCCAGCTAGTCTTGGTTCAAAGACGTTACTATTGTACTTTTGTACTTTCGCAGTTGCAATGCACAGGCAGCGCGATCAGGTACAGTGTAGTTGCAATAGGCCGACAGCGCGATAAGATTTTGGATCTGTAGTAAAGTCTTGGATAAGTTGGCATTTCGGGGGCGCGACCAGACTGTGGACTGTGATAATGATGGACGGTTATGCAATAGACCGATCCAGTGAGGTCGCCTGATGGTGTTCTGACCAATCACATTCGTGGTTTATGTCCGACATGCGTGCACGCGCATGTGACGCGCGCAGCTGCAGATCAATGGTCATGATGCCTCGTCATGTCCTATGTATTTGCATGTAATGAATAATTTATGATAAGGCCCAAACTCGGTCACTGTTTGGATCCCTCGGAAAAGCGAGGGAGAATCATCGAAAAGTAAAGAAAAAGTTAAGAATTGCCTGCCAACTTATCCAAGACCCTTGTGGCAATCCAAAATCGTGCACGTTTGACAAACACCGGCTGCGGATTCGGCTGCATTTTGTAAACTACGCATGCGTGAGGCCAGAACGCACGTACGAAGCCGGGATTTCGAGGACACAACGTCAGTGAATCTGGCGCGCGGGCGCTCCGAAATAACAACACAAGGGTCTTGGGCCCAAGACTATGTTCCAGCCAGCAGTGCTCGAGTGGAGCGCATTTTTAGCAGAGGAGGGATTATTATGAGGCCACACCGTGCAAAGCTATCCCAATAGATGCTGGAGACCCTTATGTTCTTGAAATGCAATAAAACATATCCTTTAAGGAACCTGCCATTGACGTGACTTGAAAATAGAATAAACAATCCAACAATGAAGGTAGTGTACACGATTGGTAATCCTCTAATTTGTTTTTACTGAATTATTACGAAATACCTTACTAGCCTGTAAGTTAATAGTAGTCTCAATCATCGTGTGAAATGATAGCACCAGGTGTGCTGTCGTTGTCAAGAAAAGTGAAAATGTATATTGTTTTCAATCGTTGGAAAACTGCCCTGTAGGCTTAAGTCAAGGCGCGCGTGGCTACCCGGACGAGTGGTGCGCCCCGGACATGCTGGCATTCGGGGCGCGTCACGTGTCCAGGTATAGCCACGCGCGTCTTGTTGACTAAAGGCTATCATCTGCCCGACGGTTGAAAACGAGCGCCGTTTTTCTCTGTTTTTCTCGCCATCCAACAACGCAAAACTTTGAACAGGTCAGTGGAACGATATTTCCTATAAAATACTAACCCCCAAATCCGCCCATTACTGAAAATTGCAACAATGACCAATCATACACACTGCCTTTAACCTTGATTGAGTGGATTATTAGTTTATTACGTGTTTAGTAACCGGCCTCGGCCTCGGCCTCGGCCTCGGACGTTGTGGCCTCGGCCTCGGCCTTGGCCTCGGACGTTGTGGCCTCGGCCTCGGTCTCGGCCTCGGAGGTTGTGGCCTCGGTCTTGGCCTCGGCCTCGGAGGTTGTGGCCTTGACTACAACACTGACAAGTTGCACATAGAGTACCGAAGTCTGACGTCAGTTGCCGCGGCAACTGGTTCCAAACACAGCCATGCAGTTTAGAATGTATTCTGGTTCCAAACATTGCATTGATTGACGTCATCACTTCGGTACTCTATTGGAAAGGCTGACTTTTGAAACTTATCATTCAGTTATTTTTGTGCAAGAAAGAAGTGGCGAGTTTACGATCTCAATGGTCGATGGAGTACACGGGCGTCCCTTGATTATATTTATGGGACCCACGGCGTGGGGATTTGTGCTGTTCCAGATGCGCGCTCCTTCAGCACTGGGCCCAATGTCGTGGCCATCTGCTGAAAAGGTGTGCTAACTGTAATTCTGTTGACGATAGGCCTATTGTACGGCCAACTCTGCTAATTCCTGCTCGTGACAAAGATTTCCATATGGCACCAATGCATTAAAGTTCAAATGAAATTCTCACCATAAGTTTTTTTTTTTAAGTGCTTCATCGTATGAAGCCGGGACCGAATTTCATCACATGTGATGAAATTCGGTCCCGGCTTCATACGATGAAGCACTTTTAACAAAAACTCATGGTGAGAATTTCATTTGAACTTTTGAGTTAAGACGTATTAAATAGCTAGGGCACCAACATAATAATAATTTCTTTTTAATGTGTGTACGATGTAGTAACATTTCATTAGCAGGTAGGACTAAATGAGGGTATTTATCTGACTGACACAAGATGCAGGTGTGGCGATTTCTCGTCAAGGTTGGAGGGGGAAGCGTGGAGAAAAACCAGCCATTGTTTAGGCCTATAGGCCTAAGCATTTTTTACTCCGTGTCTCTTGTGTATCCTGGGAAATTTGTGAAAATGTGCTTATCTGTGTGTATTCTGGTGCATGTAAAAGCCAATAAACCATAAATGTACATGCCAAGGGGGGAAATGATTGGGGGACACTGCCATAGCCGTCCTCTTCCCCAAAACATATTGGGGGCGTGTCCCTCCCGTCCCCCCGGGATCGCCGCCCAAGACACCTACACATTATGTGAATGACACTCCGTCTCCAACGGAAGGTTTAACTGACTACATCCATGGAACAATAGAGTACCGAAATGATGACGTCAATCAATGCAATGTTTGGAACCAGAATACATTCTAAACTGCATGTGTTTGGAACCATTGCCGCGGCAACTGACGTCAGACTTCGGTACTCTATTGCAGTCAACCATGAGGTTGAATGGCCTCCTCGTTCCCTGCGTTTTATGCTGTTGAAAGCTTTTCTTCAAGGGTTCATGAGGTTTTTGCAGCACCCGAAACCTAGACGATATTTAAAAGTAATCATTACTGAGATGGATATCATTGATCAGAATCATTCGGGTACTAATTAGTGGGCCTAATTAGCCTTTTCCAAAATAAAGTGTGACTGGGGTATAATTTTAAGATTTTCAAAGAAAATTTGGAAAAAATTCGAAAAATGTGAGGTGCATTTTCTTTTTAGTGAAAAGTAATGCCTTTTTAGAAAATCGAATATTTTCTGAACCCAATTAATCAAATAATATCTCATTTTAAACAGTTATTTTATGAACAATGGAAAGGTAAAATAATGTATTCGTGTACTAATGTGTGCTAACTGGTCCCTGATGGAAAAACGTAACCCAAAAACGTTTTGTAGAAGAATTACAGAAAAGTGTTTCAAGAATATGCTGAGTTTATGCAGCTCCCTTTGCTGCATTCATTCTAGTTTTTTGAATTCGCGACTGAGTTCGCACGTGAACATAGACTTGACAAAAAACTACGGAGGCGTGTATAGGACATGACGAAAAAAAAATTCCCGCTCACTATTTCGCCCGGGCGGATTATTATTTCGCCCGGGCGGATTATTATTTCGCCCGGGCGGAATATTATTTCGCCCGGGCAGATTACTATTTCGCCCGGGCGGATTACTATTTCGCCCGGGCGGATTAATCGGAACATATACTAACGGGTTTCACCATTTTGACAGTAATCCGCCCGGGCAAAATAGTAATCCGCCCGGGCGAAATACTGATCCGCCCGGGCGAAATAGTAATCCGCCTGGGCGGCGAAATAGTAATCCGCGCGGGCGAAATAGTAATCCGCCCGGGCAAAATAGTGAGCGGGAAATATGTTTTTGGTCATGTCCTAAATACGCTTACGTAATAAGCACCTTGCTTGCTGAAACAACATTCACGTGAATATTTGCAACTGGAGAGCAGGTGCGTGAATTTTTTGACTTGAATACTGACGTGAATATTTGCGACCGGGGAGCGGGACGTAAAATTTTTGACGCGAATATTGACGTGAATATTTGCGAGCGGAGAGCGGGACGTGAAATCTTTGTCGTGAATATTGACGTCAATATTCACGATTTCCAATGTCCCTTCAGGGCCACCATACTTAAGTGATCGATCAATCGATTATTGGGAGATTGGCTAGCCTTGATCAAGGCTGTCAAGCTTTGTTCCCCATACGAGCTGAGCGAGCGCCCAGCGCGACCGAGCCAACACAACCCAGTATACGTGCCCATCAGTCCTGGTGCCCAGTCATCACCATACATACGTACACGCATAGTCGAGGCGAAAGACAGCCTTGACCCAACCATGTTTGCTCACTATGATAATGAGTACACGCTATGGTAAATAGTCTTCTCTCATTGGATAATGAGATGAGATGACGCGCGCGCGCATCATTATGCGTGTTTACATTTGAAACGCGTGTTTACTTTGGACTGTGTACGTGTATCGTGCATACAGCAATGCTGACATGAATATGCATACACGGGCCAGTTTACGGGGTTTGATTGGCTCGGCCAATTTCGGCACTGTTGGGTCAAGGCTGTCATTCGCCTCAACTGTGCGTGTACGTGGAGACTGGGCACGTACGTACATGTACATACACTGTCATGTACTGAGTCAAATCGGAATTCATTGCCTGCCAAGAAATGAAATAAAAATAATCCTAAAAAAAACACAAAATCTTTACTGAACTGACTTAAAGTCTACTGAAAGACTGCGTGGATCACGATTCTTCTCTCAGTGTTTCTAAGGCCCGTGATGCCCATGATTTGTAATCCACAGCACCTGCCTGTTACTAGTCTTGGTTCCAAGACGTCCGTATCGCGCGGTACGATGCAGCGCGAACATGTTAATGGCTGTAGGGCGCCCTGTGCGCGCTGCATCGCACCGCCCAATAAGGACGTCTTGGAACCAAGCCTAGCCTTTTACATAATACTTCTGATTAATCGGGTTCAGCCTCTTGTCTCACTGACAATTCTACCTGGTTACATAGTATTTGAGTAACACCAAATAATACAGAGTATATAATTGCCATAAACTAAATTAATCAGCAGGATGCCTCTTTGACATTCCTTATTACTTTACAATAACTTAAATATTCACTTTTCCTGGAAATCACTAATTATTTTGTCCGGTTTGTATGAAGTTTTCTGTACTTCCTAGTCACTACAAGACGATCCGCTTGAGCATAATTCATCATTGATGGTGACTTTCAGTGGTATGTACTGTTTCGCTTGTGGCCAGAAGATTTGCAGAATCCTGCAGAAATCAGAAAAGATACGATTTGAACATTGAAAATATGATATGGCATTAGTAGATCTAACCATACAGTTGTAGATTGGGTTCATTGTGTGATTCAACAATATACACGAAATAAACATTTGAAAGTTTGAGCTCAATCCATTATCTGGGTCACTAGAAAATAGTGAAAATCGTTGTATTAGTAAGTACGTCCATAATGCTTATTGCGATTGTTGAAAGGGGCACATGGGAGATCCAGGAAATTTCTGCATGGGAAGGGGGTGAACAAAACTTCATTCATGCATTCCGATTGTGTGTTCTCCATTGGAAAGCAAGCGTCATGAAGCTTTCTGATCCTCAATGGTATTTTATTTCATGTATTCTACTTTGCAAATCAACATATCGTCGCTTTTTAATGAATACTTGGATGAAAGAACTGTGATAGTATGAAATGGATCCACAGCAACTATTATAATAGTTTTGCTACGTTTTTGTCGACAAACTTGCCTTAAGTACTACTGAGTATCTTGAAGAAAGAAGCAGGATTCTATGAAATGATAGACGGGAAAAGAAGCCGCGTAAAGATTCTCTTACAGTGTAATCCCAATGGGAATGGATGTGGCAGCAGCATACACGTAGAAGGTTAACGGAGGTAGGAAACTGACAGAGGCTGCATAGATACTGGTGGCCACCATCCCAGAGGCAAATGTGCAGCTTTCCAGGCACCCGACTATTGAAAACATTGCTCCTGAACAGATTCAAACCAAACCAAACCAAACCAAGCAGAAGAGTCATTGGACACCCTCACTTATCAGGCCCACAGGCTTCACAAAAATAAGGTATACAACAAAAAGGGAGAGGGGAAACAGGGAGGAAAACTAACTAAAATTATTGATTGGGTTTTAAAACGAAAAGAGAAGAACTCATTAAAAGGGAAGGATGAAGTACGGGAGAGGAGTTCGGCGTTGGGACATTTGCAACTTGTTTTTATGGATGGACACACTGCCGAACGCTTCACATCTTTAATCTTATATCCTCGTAGGTAGAACTGTGTGGTAAGGAGAATGAATTTAATATTGGTTTCGCCCTTCACCGACGTATTTGTTATTAAACACTGTATACTCAGTGTTGTCCCGAAGAATAGTTTGGAAAAAAATACTCGGGTGGGACTTGAACCCACAACCTCCTGCTTTCTAGTGCAAATGTTTTACCATTCGACCACCGAGTTTGACGTAGTCAGATGGTTGGTTCGAATCTGATATAGCAGCGGGTATAACCGCAGCCAAACTATTCATAAGATGGACTTTTGCGTCGGGGTGGTCGAATGGTAAGATATCTGCACTAGAAAGCAGGAGGTCGTGGGTTCGAGTCCCACCCGAGTGATTTTTTCCCAAACAATCCCTCGGGACAACACTGAGTATACGTCGGTGAAGGGCAAAACCCAATATTAAATTTACATCACCCCGACGCAAAGTTCCATGAACACTGCCTTCATGAGTTTGCCACTGTTCCGCCAATTTTAGATTGTCATTCTCTGCATAATGCACTTTAGGAAGTGGAGCATACCTCTGTACCGGTGGATCCAGAGCCACTTTTTGGGGGGTGGGGGGGGGGGGGGGGGGGGGCAACAACACAGACCCAAGCCAAATTTTCGAGAAGTCGGGTGCGGGGTACTAGATCTCTTTTGGCGTTGGTGGCGTAATTTCACTGCAGCTTGCCGAGCGACTGAAAATACAATGGCGGTCTCGCACTAGTTACTGATATTTGTTTTTTAGTTTTTAGTTGGGGACAGTAAAATACATCAGAAATAATTCAGATCGAGTCTTACCTATTTCATCCGGGTGTGTTATTTTGGACAGGACAGATCGTGCTACGGGAACGGAAATTCCTCGAAAGCAGCCCGCAACAGCCCCTGAGAAATAATTTAAATTGGAGAAGCAGAATTTCATCTTTGCCAAAAATTCGTTTGCACATGTTGACTTATATAATAAGAAAGTAATATTTGTTTTTAAGAACTTGAATTGCCAGCGCCGTAACTAGGGTATAATGCGCAGAGGGAATCCGGAGGTACACCAATTTGTTTTAATGGGGGACTTCAGGGAGAAAATACACGAAAATAGGCCTGACGACTTTTGTTCACAACATACCTCAGCTGTGGAAACCTTTCCCCTCCCCATGCCCCATGCCCCTATGCACCCCCGTAAGTACGCCACTGGAACTTATATGAACAGTTTCTAAAGTGAACAAAGGAAACTGGGAGGAGCGGGTTTCGAACTTGCGACCTCCTAACACCGTACCGGCGCTCTACCAAATGAGCTTCTTCTTTTTTGGCGGTCTCCCAAATTGTCAGTGTCTTTATTCGGTGGGCGCTTCCAAGGTGTTCAAAAATATGGTTTGCGAACACAGTGGTTACTTTCCAGAAAATAGTTTTAGCCACCCACCCCATTTCTGGCAACTGACTGTTAGTACGCTCAGATTTTGCAGTGCAGACGTCTGGACATACCAATAAAGATGACCGTTGTAGATTTCGAGAGACCCATAACAAGGTAAGACGCTACGATACTCAAGCAGCTTATCTGCATCAACCAGTAGTCTCCGAAACAAAATGAGAAAATCTTCGTACCGACCAGCATCCCTGTACAGAAAAGCAAAGAAACATTATGGTTCCGATTCTCCTGAAAAATACTGCTCATTGAAGCATTGGTCGGTCTGGTTCATGGGTTTACATTATAAACTCTGTTTATGTATTCGATTCGATCAAGCGAGTATAACCGATGAAAGATTCGTGCAATAACATCTATCACTGTCCCCACTTCACTATTTTTTTTAGTACGAGCAATGTTTCCATCGATAGCCAGGCTGATTCTAAATGGTCGACTAGACGTGGTCGACTAGCCAGCGTTCAGGTACAGTTAGTCCAACAGTCGTCGAGTCCTTGATCGAATTTGCTCACGCTTTTTGTAGCCCAATTGGGCGGCCTCCAAGGCAATGTGTTCCTTTAACGCTACTTAATATGAAGATAATATTATACTCACCAATAGATGAAGACACCCATCCAAGTGCCAGACCAATTCCAGCAGTATTGGACAACCAGCAGAAGGGTTTAGCCGTGCCGTACAGCACAAAGATGGCAGCGATGCCCGTGAACTGGGAGACGCAGAAGAAGATGAAGAAATCTAACAGGAGCATCTGCCAACGCCGGCCGTTCTCGTTGAACACCAGTAGCTTCTTCATGCTGCGAAACACCTGAAGGAACTCCTTGTGGTCGGACTTACTCCCGTCGACCGTCTCTATCAGAAACGGTGGAAGCGCAATGTAAAGCAGAGCAGCGACATTCACACCGAAAGCGATCACCAGAGAAGGGAGATAGCTGATCTTAATGAGGTACCCCTGTCCAACTTGATTGATTCCGCCAATAAGAAAGGTCAGCATCTCGGCAATCACGATCCTCATGGTTCTCTGTTTCTCCGACGTGGCGTCGGTGATGTACGAGATGCAGGCAGCGAATAGTAGTGAGAAGCCTCCGGACAGTCCTTGGATGAAGTCACCGGCAAAGAGGACGGGCAAAGGGAGCTTCAGCTGGACCGTGACGCCGTAGACGGCCGCCTGGATGGCGAAGCCGACTATTGGCAGCGCCATGGCCATCTTTCTCCCAAGTCGGTCGCTCGTGGTGCAGAACACGATGGTGCTCAGGAAAGACGGCACACCAGAGGCAGCAGCTAGGTACAGAAGCCACATGGAGGCCTCCGACTGGATCTCATCGTCCAGAGAGTTAGCTCTGCACACATCAGTCTTGTTGGTTTCGTTGTAATGGTGGAGTTGTTGGAAAAATTTTTTTACGTAGAGCGGTCTGACGAGGGAGATGCAAGTGTAGCTCATCATACCAAAGATAATGACGGGTTCCACGGTGATCCACCTGGACCGAGCCCGCTGGCGACCCGTCGGTTGCAGGAGGACAACTAGAGGTGTTTTCACATCTTCATTAGCGGCCATCGTTCACTTTGCATATATAACTTCTATATTCTGTAACACAGCATCGAAATTCGTGTCACAAAAATCAGTAGCGCACCTGGGGCGATAGTGATGGTGGTGGTGGTTTGTGGGAGGGTGGGGGGGGGGAGGGGCTGGGGTGGCGTGAGGTTCCACAAAAGATTTCTTTAAAAATAATATTATTGTTCTCATTGAAATTTGTTTTAAGTACTTCAGTGTGCATACTAATAGTTTGTAACTCTTGGAAGTATGCCGAAATAGGCCTAAATGGCGCCACCATTCCTAGCTCCCTAGACCCTCTCCAGTCTGGTTCAGACCTGGCGATTCTATAGAATTACTCATGGTTCCCCAAATGTCAAAAAAGGTATGTTACCAACCTCAATTTTTAGACTTTTACCTAAAAACAAATATTCGGATAGCAAGACAAAGAGCAGACGACATTCTATCATTTTTGTCCAAAATAGTCGGATTCCACTCAGCCTTAGCATTAATTTTGTGTTGAAAATATATATCTATACCAGACTAGTCGGCACCTTCTCTATGTTTTTGCGTGCTTCCGAGTTATTTCTCGCAGAGGGTGCCGGACCAAATGTTGCCCTACTTGATGAAGAAATCGCAAATCGAGATATCGTGCCATAAAAAAGAGGTTTGGGGGTTAGATTTCCCCCCACATCTTTACGGTGTAATAACAACCAGGAATTTCCAAGAAATTTGTTCGTTCTTTATTACTTTGGAGCATATTGACTTCGCTACAATGGATGTCATGAGTGAGTTAGTATCGCAGTATCTGTTGTTCTCACATTCACAACTCCAAAGTACCCAAACTACCACGATATTTTTTACTTTAACTATAACCATAAAAATAAGAACAATAGACCCTTTAAATAACATTGACCTTCAATCTAGACACAAACAAATTGCACGTGTCCATGCAAAATATCAGTCGGCACAACTGTTTCTCACGGACCATGTCAATCCGCGAGCAACACATGGTTTGGTAGAGTACCGGTACGGTATCAAGTACCCGGCTAGTCTGGTGTCCGCTTTTTTGTGTGAACAAAATTAATGCCAGACAAGGTGATGTGCGGCGATTTTGGCTTTAGTACATCGTGAGCTCTTTGTCCTTGTCAATTTCTAGGCCAGATTTTTACGTCACTATGACTGAAAATTAAGCTTGGTAACATCAAATTTTCGGACTCGGCGCCATCAAATTAGGTAATATAGATATGCTATCAGCAGTGGTGTTGGTACCTGTGAATCCGAGTGAATATTAGGAATGCTACATATGATATGGACAAAACACTCCCATAATTGTGACTATAATTACATACCCAGCCAAACAACACGATGTGGTGGTCCATTCCAGTAACTATACATGTATATACAGTAACTATACAGTAGCTAGGGTACTATGCCTGTGTTGACACCGCAAAAGGCTTGTAACATTATATATGATGCAGGGCAGCAGGAAGAAAACAATCCAGTTTTGTTCGCGTGACAAAACCCCGTGATGTCAATTCAGACCTGGACTATGGACTCCAGTCCACTAGTTAGCTGGTAAGTGGCCACACGCTGTCATTGATTTATGGTTCTTTTTCTGTTAACACCAGGAGAAACTCCTGACATGAATCTCATACATATCTGATATATGGAATTCTATAGACGACAAAATTGCGTCGCGTCGTCGTGCCGTCGCCCCGGCACGACGCGACGCAATTGTGTCGTCTGTAGAACACCATACGGATATCATTTTTTTTTTCAAGGATACCCTGATGTCAGTTATCTGTAGAATTGTAGCCTTGGTCAAGGCGTTCAATCTGAGCATGAGTCCGGCGGCGTTTTTTTCCCGAATGGGGTTAACGCTATGACTAGATTTCGGACTTTACTTCCCTTTCTAAAAAATCCTCCGGAGCTGGAAATTTGAAGAATTCTTTTTGTAACGTTGAGGTCTCGAACCCATAATCTTCTACCTCACAGTCTCATACCGTATCCACTCGGCAGACATCAAAATTCATTGCATTATATACATTAAAATGCGTATTATTAAAAGTACATGTATTATAGAGGGCGCTCAACAATGCATCCATTCGGATGACGTTTGGGAAAAAATAATTCGCAGCCTGGCGCCCGCATTCGCTGCACATCGCGCGCAGCGGCCTCGCGCGCTTTGCGCTCACCGTACGTACAGGTAGGTCCGGGTACGTACGTACCCATAGGGAGGTACACACATGTACACGAAAACAAAGCGATTTTTTTTTGGAAAGAGAATCTTTCATCTCCGTCAATAATAATCGCGGCGCGCTCATCATTACGGCCGCTAGCGTCGATCGAACGCCTTGACCAAGGCTTTTGAATTGTAGGTTTTGTTTTCTGCCGGTGGAGGAATATTTTAAGTGTTTACACGATTTCGTCACGAATGACATATTGGAGGCAGTTAAATTCGTTGCTTCCAAAAGCCAAAAGCTAAAAGCCAAAAGCCAAATATCCCGCGATTGTAAAGCGAAACGTTCCCACAGTTAAAGAAAGAAATCGATACAAATTAACAATAGTAAACAAGAGCAAGGAAAACATTATTATAGTTTTTCCCGGCGAATTTGCGATTTTTTCTGATCATTTTAATTATTGGTCAATTAAATTCACGTGGTTTTTACACATCTGATCAAATAAAGGTTTCTTTTTCATTGTTTGGGCATTCGATTTAAGTTTTTAAGCGCCCGGGATTTGGTTCCTGATATTCGTTTTCGTTTAGGGGCATTCTATTTCGTTTTTGTGCATCCAAAAACTAATTTGTTGCATTCTTACATTGGGTTTTGTAACATCCTTTGACGGTTGAAGCATTCAGATTATTTGTTTTCTTGGGCTGATTCCATCAGACGATCACACCTGAACTCCCGTAAGCTCGCCATCTCAATGGAGTATCAATGTGTACGGGCGACTAGCGCCCCCAACGTCATACTTGCCAGTTCGTCTTTTGCTTGTGAACGTTCGTCTTGCGAGTGCGTGGCGCGTTGGCACTGCTGTTGATTGATGGAGTGCCAGACAAATTATCAAATGAAACTGGTTTCGTTCTTGTTCTCAACATTTTGATCCAATGTTAAATGTGCCCCATGCACTTGCCATGACGCCAAATATTCAGAACATCTTCACCCAAATAATATGAGCATCTTCACCCAAATAATCAAAGCATCTTCACCCAAATAATCAGAGCATCTTGACCCAAATAATCAGGGCATCTTCACCCAAATAATCAGAGCATCTTCACCCAAATAATAAGAGCATCTTCACCCAAATAATCAGTCAGAGCAGATTCACCCAAATAATCGGAGCATCTTCACCCAAATAATCAGAGCATCTTCACCCAAATAATCAGGGCATCTTCACACAAATAATAAGAGCATCTTCACCCAAATAATCAAAGCATCTTCACCCAAATAATCAGGGCATCTTAACCCAAATAATCAGGGCATCTTCACCAAAATAATAAGAGCATCTTCACCCAAATAATAAGAGCATCTTCACCCAAATAATAAGAGCATCTTCACGCAAATATTCAAAGCATCTTCACCCAAATAATCAGAGCATCTTCACCCAAATAATCAGGGCATCTTCACCCAAATAATCAGAGCATCTTCACCCAAATAATCAGAGCATCTTCACCCAAATAATCAGTCAGAGCAGATTCACCCAAATAATCGGAGCATCTTCACCCAAATAATCAGGGCATCTTCACCCAAATAATCAGGGCATCTTCACCCAAATAATAAGAGCATCTTCACCCAAATAATCAAAGCATCTTCACCCAAATAATCAGGGCATCTTCACCCAAATAATCAGGGCATCTTCACCAAAATAATAAGAGCATCTTCACCCAAATAATAAGAGCATCTTCACGCAAATAATAAGAGCATCTTCACCCAAATAATAAGAGCATCTTCACCCAAATAATCAAAGCATCTTCACCCAAATAATCAGAGCATCTTCACCCAAATAATCAGGGCATCTTCACCCAAATAATAAGAGCATCTTCACCCAAATAATCAGAGCATCTTCACCCAAATAATCAGAGCATCTTCACCCAAATAATCAGTCAGAGCAGATTCACCCAAATAATCAGAGCATCTTCACGCAAATAAACAGAGCATTCACCCAAGTTATCAAAGCATCTTCACCCTTGATGGAAGAGATTGAAGTTGAGCAAGTGAATGATTGCAAGTATTTTGGAGGTCATTTAGAAAGCACGTACAGATAAAGATATATTTGTGAGGAAGGGACAGGCATAGACTGCCCTTGACAGAATAAGAAAAGAGATGCGAGATGCGAGATGGCAGATATAAAACACCATATTATCTGTATCTGTATCAGTCACGTATAAACACCATCGCTGGTTGTCGCATACGTGGGTCGGGACATATTGAAGTGTGCTTTGCCTATTAATTCTCTGATATTTATATCATCTAGTTTAATCTTGAAGCTTTTTATGTCGGTCGCAGTCCGGGTTTCTTCGTCAAGCCGGTTCCATTCAGGGATGGTCTTATGATACAATGAAAATCGGACGGTAACAGTAGGCCCCTACGTCTTTGCATGGAGGAAGGATATAGAAGGAGATAGAACAGAATCCCCTTATCGGTCGAACTAATTATCACCTGATTACGTCCTATGCGCTCAGCACTGCACCCACCCGCTGCGGTCTTAAAGTTTTACGACCGCACTCGGCCCTTTTAACACAATGATCGTCGCCGCGATTTCGTTGGTAACCAACGTACTCAAGTTGTAGAAACTGCAGCGATGCTACTTGGATACGTGTAAACGAATGCACTTTTCGCATGCGCAGTTGCTTTGTATAGCCCCTGCTCGAACTCACGGAAACCTGTTGGCTTCAGTGCTGAATTCCACACGTTTTGATGGTCTGCGCGAAAAAATCGGCCAAAAACTTGTGAAGTTTCAACATTTTCCCGTTCACTCGAGAACCTACAAAACTGAAAATGTATTAATATCATTTTCTCACCTTAACCATTTTTCCGACAGTTTCCTACAGCCCAAAAGTAGTTAATAATGGGGACGAATACGATACACAACCGAATAGTTTGTTTTTACGGTGGGCCACGTCTGGACAATTGGCCAAAAAGCGATCGAAATTTCTTTTATGTTTCTATTTTCGAGGCTGAATACGCGATTGAAGTATTTTCTTGGCAATATTTTTGTATCGTAATGTATTGCATTTGCCTACTGTTTCCAACAGCCATAAAGTATTTAAAAATGGGGACAAAGACGATACACAACCGAATATTTTGGTTTTATGAATGGCCACGTACGTCTGGACAGTTGGAAAAAGAAACGATCGAAAATGTTTTGTGTATTTTTTATTTCTTTCGATGCTACATGTTCAGTCGTGATTTACATGTTTTTTAATCTTTGAAATTCAAATTATTATTATTATTATTTTTGGGGGGGGGGGGGGGGTGAGGGGGGTGGTGGGGGCGGGGGACTTGGCCTACAGATGACTTTGCAGTTTGAAGATAAGAAGACATATTGCTTGGATTCATACCATGAGTTTCTTTGTAAATTCATGGAGGAACAATTCCTCCATGGTAAATTGTAGTCAGTCTGCACTTGGTCCTACGGTCATAGGCCCTACTCATAGAGAGTCTCCCCGTTCCAAATTGTTCAAGATTCCGGTGATACTAAATTCGATCACGACTGTAGTCGTTGACTGTAAATCTAGCAGCTCTGTGCTGAACTTTTTCGAGCTTGTCTCTATCATATTTATGCTGGGGATCTATGGCCGAACCATATTCAAGCTTGGGTCTAATCAGCGATTTGTAGGCTATAGGGGCCTACACATGCTATAGATTTAGTGGAACATCTCGTGCAAAATCGTAATAAGCTAGCTGTGCTCTCATCAAACAGCCGTCGGCAAGCTGTTTGGAACCCAGTGACGTCATTTCAAAATGGCTGATACCAGTTGAAATCGTTTGCACGCAAGACTGTAGACTTGATTTCAAGTCCGAGATCACGGTTTTTTTTGTCTGCACCAGCAGCCACACTGTATGTACTGCACGCTAAACGTCATTTCCCGTATTGGACTAGTTCCAGGTCCCTCCATTGTCCCGAGTTTCACAAGAGGGCGCAAGAGGGCTATCAGGCCGACAAAAACCACGATCACAGACTTGGAACCAAGTCTAGCAAGACTGGAGTCCAACATCATGTCCAAGTTTAACACTGTTTAATGTCCAATATTTCGGAAAATGGTGAGTAAGATGACTAGCCGTTAGCAGTTTAGGATAGCTAAGATGACAGAGAACACATCCAGACCGTAAAAAACGCTGTCCAGATAGCGCTACCCCATCCCACCGCACGAGGGGCAAGTGTCATTTTGGAATAGGAAACAAAAAATTCGGTCAATGCTACACACGGGGGGCACCGTTACGTTACACGTCAACAAGCGTCAACAAGCGTCAACAAACCCGATCAGCGTCAACAAAGCGTCAACAAGCTAATATTAATAATGTACATTTAAGCTTCACAAAAGCTGTACTTGTATTTAACAAACTCTCGCATTTCGTATTATGTAAGAAATTGGGCGAATTCTCGTTCACAATCCCACATAAAAACGAAATTTTATGACGACAAAATTACGATGAATGGTTGCCGCCGTCTTTGTTTTCTCTTTTGCGCATGCGCGATTGCACCATGTCCCCGAAAAACAAGATGGCTACCGGGAAAAAGCACCCTTGATGTCTAGCCCATGTTGGACGATGTCTTCATTGCACTTAAGGGAGTCCATACTGGGCTACGTTGATGTCGTACTTTTTCGCTTAAAAATCTCACAATATAAAGGGACACATTGCTTTGGATTTTGCGATTTGGGCTATAAAACTGAAATGGATATGGTTGGGAAGCTTTTTTAAAAGTAGAATATAAAGATTCACATAACTATATCCCTTCAAATTGCGTGGTTTTTGTTTAATTCCGTGTTCACCAGTCGTATTTCCAGTCGCATCTGCTTGAAGTAGCACAGCGCGCAGCACTGGCGATATGTGTCGCGAGGTAGAGAATTGTACCTGGCGATCATTTGATAGGTTAATTCACAGGGCCACTGGCTGCGGCGCCAGCCTAAAGACTCTTACAGCATATTTTGCGCATTATTTAGACGGTGGTATTTACTACTGGAAATAAGTCTATGTTTCGCTGGTCAGATGTCAGGGGCCAATTTTTTGTTTGTTAATCACTACTCACTAATTACAACACATTATACGTGTTGTTTTTACATGAACAACTCTTATAAAAGATAAGGAACATTTCCAAACAGCAAAATTTCATGACATTTAAAGGCAATGTGTCCCTTTAAGATACTTTAAACTAAAGGAAAGAGTTCCATATCCGGACTTCACTTATTTTCCCTTAATATGACTTAAAAACTACCTAAAAGTGTAAATCTGATGAAGAAACAGGAATTTAGGAGGGAACAATTTTCAACTTATTCTTTGAAAATACTTTGACTTTTTCTGTCATGGCCCATAGACTTTGTGCACGAGGTATACATGTAAGTGATGTCCAGATATGGAACTCTTTCCGCCTTAACAGTGCTTTTACAAGTTGTTGACGCTTTGTTGACGCTTGTTGACGCTAAATAGCATGACCCAAACAATTTAGAATTAAAGAAGGCAGTGCCAGGTGGTGATCATCCAGTATAACGTTAGGTCTGTGGTTCTCATCAGATGTTTTCCCTTGAAATAAGAAACAACAAATAGGCCTACTCCAAAATCACGATTAGCATGATTAAAAAAACATAGAAACTAAATGAAAAAAGAAATAAAAGGGGGAAAAAAAAGTTGATTCCTAGGCTGGTGTTGCTGGGACCTGGGTCTATTAATACAAGCAACCCTTCACTTATACTTTATAGGCCCTAATTAATAGACAGCTGTCATGGCTGTGACACAACCACAAGATGACAGTGGTAAAGTGTAATCTGAAAGTTTGTCGTAATCTGATAAGTGATACATCACTGATATTAATCGGCAAAATATCGTTCCAGAATATTTTTCCAGTATGTACCCACTCACAATAGAGGTGTTCAGGCATGTCTTGGCTGAGGAGCTAGCTGGGCATGGGAAGTGGGAGCCTCTTGCCTTCTTGTACTGCTGTGGCTCCGGATTTCAGTTCCTACCACAGCAGATTCCAGACGTGAGAGTTTCTTCACACGTCTAAAACTGTAATTTCCTTCCTCAAGTTCTACCAAGATTAGAAACCCCACTGTTAATAAGTCGACATACTTTCATGGGCTAGCCTGGGCGAACTCCAAATAAATAATAAAAGCTGGGGGAACAATAGCAATTGCCAAAAAAAAACACTGTGGGGAGCAATGCAAGCCCTTTTTCCATTCATAAAATGACTGTATATTTGTCTAACAGTTATTCGTCAAACAATCCACAAGGGAAACTGACTAGGTAAATTTGAATACATTTTCAAAGTAAACAAAGAAACTGGCAGGAGCGGGATTCGAACCTACGACCTCCGGGTTACCGTACCGGCGCTCTACCAACTGAGGTATCTTGCCCTATGTTGGCGGTCAGTTTCCCTTGTGGATTGTTTGACGAATTAAGTTAAAACGTCGTATCCTCATTGAGTGATCCCCTCAATGTCGCTTCCCAGGTTGTATCGTAAAATTGGGTGTGGATCCCTAGATATACGGCATTCTGGGTTTTATGACTTCTGACTAGCGCCCACCCGAACAAAGATACTGACAATTTGGAAAACCGCCAACATAGGGCAATATAGCTCAGTTGGTAGAGCGCCGGTACGGTTTTCCGGAGGTCGCAGGTCCTGCCAGTTTCTTTGTTCACTTTGAACAATTTCTTTTCCTCTTTACTTCCAGGTAAATAATTATTTTCTTAAAATTGTATTGTTTCTATGCTCATACCTTACCTGCTGACTCATTTTTAAAGCCCTTTCTGTGTTTATCATTGCATTTCTTTAGTTAAAATACTTCGTTTTCTTGGACATCTTGATGACTAGACTGCTAAGAATTCTATATTTAACATTTAGACCAACAAACTAGCATCAACCCTCTTTTAATGTTATCCTAGGCGGAAGTTTTGACCTGATGTCGTTTTTGCAAGATAATATGTATTCAGAACTGCCTTTTTGTATTTTTTTTACTTACAACAGACTTAGCCGCAAGATGGCGGCTATCGCCAATGTTTTTGCGCGAATTGCCATTTTAAAAAAAATTGTATCTTGATTGTTTAACGTTTACTTGGCACCAATTGGCTAAATAAGTCCAGAGAGACTTGTTTTACTTTATGATTTGTGTGTATTTATTGTTTGTATTTTAAATGTTTACCGAACGCTATAATTCCTGGCAATTTATTATCTTCACCTCGAGCCTTGAAGCCGATGCCCCCGGTGTCACATTATTTTTCTCAAAAGTTTTTGGATGAGAAATTGTTCAAGTGCACTACCAACACCGTGGTGTTAAATCAACACCGTGTTGTTTCTATAATAGACATGTGGTTCAATGCAGATATCACATGGTGTTACAATAACCCCACAGTTCTGCAGTGTGGCAAGTCTTGCTCCTCAATTACCGGTGTAGCGTGACATTTTGTCACCATGAAATTTTGTAGTATTGCACATGCCTTAAGTGATCGATGAATCGATTATTGGGAGAGTGGCCGGTCACATGAGAGGGTTTAACAAATAATAGGGAAGAGGAGTCGGATATTCATTGGAGTCGGATATTCATATGACACACAATTTGTGTCTACTTTCTGAAAAATTGTACAATCACGATATCGGAGACCTTTTTAGTATAGGCCTAGCCTATTTCTTTCACAAATGACAACAAAATTAAAGAGTAAAGTAAAAGCTTAAACAGTGATTTGGCCGAAACACCGTCCACGTTGACTGCAGGTATTTTTAAACAAGTCATAAACAAAATTGTCACAAAACATTTTTCCTTTGCAATCACACATTTCACAACAAAAATTAAATTTCACTGTTGGTCTAATTATTTTATGTAAGAATTTTGCGTTCAACCTATGAGCCAAATCGGAATTCATTGCCTGCCAAGAAATGAAATAAAAATAATCCTAAAAAAACAAAATCTCTTTTGAACTGACTTAAAGTCTACTGAAAGACTGCGTGGATCACGATTCTCTCTCAGTGTTTCTAAGGCCCGTGATGCCCATGATTTTTAACCCACAGCATCCTGCCTGTTACTAGTCTTGGTTCCAAGACGTCCGTATCGCGCGGTGCATGCGATGCAGCCCGAACATGTTAATGGCTGTAGGGCGCCCTGTGCGCGCTGCATTGCACCGCGCGATAAGGACGTCTTGGAACCAAGACTAGCCTGTTACATAATACGTCTGATTAATCGGGTTCAGCCTCTTGTACAAATCTTCTCACTGGCAATTCTACCTGGTTACATAGTCTTTGAGTAACACCAAATAATACAGAGTATATAATTGCCATAAACTGAATTAATCAGCAAGATGCATCTTTGACATCCCTTAAGCATTGTTACTTTACAATAACTTAAATATTCACTTTTCCTGGAAATCACAAATTATTTTGTCCGGTTTGTATGAAGTTTTCTGTACTTCCTTGTCACTACATGACGATCCGCTTGAGCATAATTCATCATTGACGGTGACGTTCAGCGGTATGTACTGTTTCCTTTGTGGCCAGAAGATCTGCAGAATCCTGCAGAAATCAGAAAAGATACGATTTGAACATTGAAAATATGATATGGCATTAGTAGATCTAACCATACAGTTGTAGATTGGGTTCATTGTGTGATTCAACAAATATATACACGAAATAAGCATTTGAAAGTTTGAGCTCAATCCATCATCTGGGTCACTAGAAAATAGTGAAAATCGTTGTATTAGTAATACGTCCATAATGCTTATTGCGATTGTTGAAAGGGGCACAGGGGAGATCCAGGAAATTTCTGCATGGGAAGGGAGTGAACAAAACTTCATTCATGCATTCCGATTGTGTGTTCTCCATTGGAAAGCAAGCGTCATGAAGCTTTCTGATCCTCAATGGTATTTTATTTCATGTATTCTACTTTGCAAATCAACATATCGTCGCTTTTTAATGAACACTTGGATGAAAGAACTGTGATTGTATGAAATGGATCCACAGCAACTATTATATAGTTTTGCTACGTTTTTGTCGACAAACTTGCCTTAAATTCTACTGAGTATCTTGAAGAAAGAAGCAGGATTCTATGAAATGATAGACGGGAAAAGAAGCCGCGTAAAGATTCTCTTACAGTGTAATCCCAATGGGAATAGATGTGGCAGCAGCATACACGTAGAAGGTTAACGGAGGTAGGAAGCTGACAGAGGCTGCATAGATGCTGGTGGCCACCATCCCAGAGGCAAATGTGCAGCTTTCCAGGCACCCGACTATTGAAAACATTGCTCCTGAACAGATTCAAACCAAACCAAACCAAATCAAACCAAGCAGAAGAGTCATTGGACACACTTACTTATCAGGCCCACATGCAGGCTTCACAAAAATAAGGTACAACAAAAAGGGAGAGGGGAAACAGGGAGGAAAGCTAACAAAAATTATCGATTGGGTTTTAAGAAGAAAAGAGAACTCAAAAAGGGAAGGATGAAAAGGAGTTCGGCGTTGGGACATTTGTAACTTGTTTTTATGGATGGACACACTGCCGAACGCTTCACATCTTTAATCTAATATCCTCGTAGATAGATCTGTGTGGTAAGGAGAATGAATTTAATATTGGTTTCGCCCTTCACCGACGTATTCTTTTATATACACTGTATACTCAGTGTTGTCCCGAAGAATAGTTTGGAAAAAATGACTCGGTGGGACTTGAACCCACAACCTCCTGCTTTCTAGTGCAGATGTTTTACCATTCGACCACCGAGCTTGACGTAGTCGGATGGCTGGTTCGAATCTGATTTAGCAGCGGGTATAACCGCAGCCAAACTATTCATAAGATGGACTTTTGCGTCGGGGTGGTCGAATGTTAAGATATTTGCACTAGAAAGCAGGAGGTCGTGGGTTCGAGTCCCACCCGAGTGATTTGTTCCCAAACAGTCCCTCGGGACAGTATACAGTGTTTATAAAAATACGTCGGCGAAAGGCAAAACCTAATATTAAATTTACATCACCCCGACGCAAAGTTCCATCTTATGAAAAGGAATATGAACACTGCCTTCATGAGTTTGCCACTGTTCCGCCAATTTTAGATTGTCATTCTCTGCATAATGCACTTTAGGAAGTGGAGCATACCTTTGTACCGGTGGATCCAGAGCCACTTTTGGGGGGGGGGGGGGGGGGGGGGGGTGGGGAGGGGGGGCGCAACAACACAGACCCAAGCCAAATTTTCGAGAAGTCGGGTGCGGGGTACTATAGATCTCTTTTGGCGTTGGTGGCGTCATTTCACTGCAGCTTGCCGAGCGACTGAAAATACAATGGCGGTCACTGGTTACTGATATTTGTTTTTTAGTTTTTAGTTGGGGACAGTAAAATACATCAGAAATAATTCAGTTCGAGTCTTACCTATTTCATCCTGGTGTGTTATTCTGGACAGGACAGATCGTGCTACGGGAACAGAAATTCCTCGAAAGCAGCCCGCAACAGTCCCTGAGAAAGAATTACAATTGGAGAAGCAGGTTTTCATCTTTGCCAAAAATTCGTTTGCACATGTTGACTTATGTATATATACACAGAGAAAAACAACCTTTAAACAACCAACTGGTTGTTTAAACAGGGCACATGAACAACCCGGGGTTGTTTAAAAAGTTTAAATAGCGTTTTCTCTGTGTAATAAGAAAGTAATATTTTTTTAAGAACTTGAATTGCCAGCGGCGTAACTAGAGTATATTAAATACGCAGAGGGAATCCGGAGGTACACCAATTTGTTTTAATGGGGACTTCAGGGAGAAAATACACGAAAATAGGCCTAATGACTTTTTTTCACATCTGAAACTTCAGCGTGGTGATGTATTGGGAACAGATCGCAGCTGTGGAAACCTTTCCCCTCCCCATGCCCCATGCCCCTATGCACCCCGTAAGTACGCCACTTGAACTTTATATGTGAACAGTTTTTAAAGTGAACAAGGGAACACTGTAAAAACCAACGGCTAACACTTTGTTAACACTTCAACGCGTTAATATTAATACTTTACACGTAAAGGTATAGGAGGCGTTGCACGCGATTAACACTAAAACACGTATAAATTGGCGTTGGTTTTGATGATTATCAACGCTTGAGGTGTTAATTTAGGTAGCACCAACGTCTATTTAAACGTGTTTTAGTGTTAATCGCGTACAACGCCTCCTATACTTTTACGTGTAAAGTATTAATATTAACGCGTTGAAGTGTTCAAAAAGTGTTAGCCGTTGGTTTTTACAGTGAAACTGGCAGGAGCGGGTTTCGAACCTGCGACCTCCGAACACCGTACCGGCGCTACTACCAACTGAGCTATCTTGCCCTATGTTGGCGGTCTCCCAAATTGTCAGTGTCCTTATTCGGTGGGCGCTTCCAAAGTGTTCAAAAATATGGTTTGTGAACACAGTGGTTACTTTCCAGAAAATAGTTTTAGCCAACCCGCCCCATTTCTGGCAATTGACTGTTAGTACGCTCAGGTTTTGCAGTGCAGACGTCTGGACATACCAATAAAGATGACCGTTGTAGATTTCGAGAGACCCATAACAAGGAAAGATGCTACGATACTCAAGCAGCTTATCTGCATCAACCAGTAGTCTCCGAAACAAAATGAGAAAATCTTCGTTCCGACCAGCATCCCTGTACAGAAAAGCAAAGAAACATTATGGTTCCGATTCTCCTGAAAAATACTGCTCATTGAAGCATTGGTCGGTCTGGTTCATGGGTTTACATTATAAACTCTGTTTATACTTATCTGTTCGATTCGATCAAGCGAAATTGGTTATAGTATAACCGGTGGAAGATTCGTGCAATAACATCCATCACTGGTCCCCACTTCACTATTCTTTTTAGTACGAGCAATGTTTCCATTGATAGCCAGGCTAATTCTAAATGGTCGACGTGGTCGACTAGCCAGCGTTCAGGTACAGTTAGTCCAACAGTCGTCGAGTCCTTGGTCGAATTTGCTCACGCTTTTTGTAGCCCAATTGGGCGGCCTCCAAGGCAATGTGTTCCTTTAACGCTACTTAATATGAAGATAATATTATACTCACCAATAGATGAAGACACCCATCCAAGTGCCAGACCAATTCCAGCAGTATTGGACAACCAGCAGAAGGGTTTAGCCGTGCCGTACAGCACAAAGATGGCAGCGATGCCCGTGAACTGGGAGACGCAGAAGAAGATGAAGAAATCTAACAGGAGCATCTGCCAACGCCGGCCGTTCTCGTTGAACACCAGTAGCTTCTTCATGCTGCGAAACACCTGAAGGAACTCCTTGTGGTCGGACTTACTCCCGTCGATCGTCTCTATCAGAAACGGTGGAAGTGCAATGTAAAGCAGAGCAGCGACATCCACACCGAAAGCGATCACCAGAGAAGGGAGATAGCTGATCTTAATGAGGTACCCCTGTCCAACTTGATTGATTCCGCCAAAAAGAAGGGTCAGCATCTCGGCAATCACGATCCTCATAGTTCTCTGTTTCTCCGAAGTGGCGTCGGTGATGTACGAGATGCAGGCAGCGAATAGTAGGTAGAAGCCACCGGACAGTCCTTGGATGAAGTCACCGGCGAAGAGGACGGGCAAAGGGAGCTTGAGCTGGACCGTGACGCCGTAGACGGCGGCCTGGATGGCGAAGCCGACCATTGGTAGCGCCATGGCCATCTTCCTCCCAAGTCGGTCGCTCGTGGTGCAGAACACGATGGTGCTCAAGATAGACGGCACACCAGAGGCAGCAGCTAGGTACAGAAGCCACATGGAGGCCTCCGACTGGATCTCATCGTCCAGAGAGTTAGCTCTGCACACATCAGTCTTGTTGGTTTCGTTGTAATGGTAGAGTTGTTGGATAATTGTTTTGACGTAGAGCGGTCTGACGAGGGAGATGCAAGTGTAGCTCATCATACTAAAGATAATGACGGGTTCCACGGTGATCCACCTGGACCGAGCCCGCTGGCGACCCGTCGGTTGCAGGAGGACAACTAGAGGTGTTTTCACATCTTCATTATCGGCCATCGTTCACTTTGCACAAAATAACTTCTATATTCTGTAACACAGCATCGAAATTCGTGTCACAAAAATCAGTAGCGCACCTGGGGTGATGGTGGTGGTGGTAGTGGTTTGGGGGAGGGGGGGGGGGGGGGGGGGGGGGGGGGCTGGGGTGGCGTGAGGTTCCAAATATTATTGTTCTCATTGAAATTTGTTTTCAGTACTCCAGTGTGCATACTAATAGTTTGTAACTCTTGGAAGTATGTCGAAATAGGCCTAAATGGCGCCACCATTCCTAGCTCGCTAGCCCCTCCCCAGTCTGGTTCAGACCTGGCTATTCTGAGGAATTACTCATGGTTCCCACAAATGTCAAAAAAATATGTTACCAACCTCAATTTTTAGACTTTTACCTAAAAACAAATACTCGGATAGCAAGACAAAGAGCAGACGACATTCTATCATTTTTGTCCAAAATAGTCGGATTCCACTACGCCTATATATATCTATACCAGACTATTCGGCACCCTCTCTATGTTTTTGCGTGCTTTCCAGTTATTTCTCGCAAAGGGTGCCGGACCAAATGTTGCCCTACTTAGTGAAGAAATCGCAAATCGAGATATCGTGCCATAAAAGGGAGGTTTGGGGGTTAGATTTTCCCCCACATCTTTACGGTGTAATAACAACCAGGAATTTTCAAAAAGGGTAGTATAAATTTGTTCGTTCTTTATTACTTTGGAGCATATTGACTTCGCTACAATGGATGTCATGAGTGAGTTAGTATCGCAGTATCTGTTGTTCTCACATTCACAACTCCAAAGTACCCAAACTACCACGATATTTTTTACTTTAACCTAACCATAAAAATATGAACAATAGACCGTTTAAATAACCTTGACCTTCAATCTAGACAAATTGTTTTTGCATGTGTTCATGCAAAATATCAGTCGGCACAACTGTTTCTCACGCGGCCATGTCAATCCGCGAGCAAAACATGGTTTGGTAGAGTACGGTATCATGTACCCGGCTAGTCTTGGTTCAAGACGACGGTGATCGATAATGGATCGTGTAGCGTCGCGTTTATTCGTTCCATGCAGTGCGCCCTCTGACGGTACGATTATACCAACTTATTATTCATGTCTTCGTTTTGCGATCGCTGATTGGCTCCCTAGGAAAGCCTAGGGAGAAATAAAGAAAAAGTTAAACCGCTTTTGCAGGATTCCCAAGACGATAGTGCGAGCCAATGAGTTGGTCTAATCGTACCGTCAGAGGGCGTACTGCATGGAACGAATAAACGCGACGCTACACAATCCATTATCGATCACTGTCGTCTTAAACCAAGACTAGTACCCGGCTAGTCCGGTGTCCGCTTTTTTGTGTTTGAACAAAATTAATGCCAGACAAGGTGATGTCCGGCGATTTTGACAGAACTTAGTACATCGTGAGCTCTTTGTCCTTGTACCAGCAGTGGTGTTGGTACCTGTGGATCCGAGTGAATCTTAAGAATGCTATGATATGCACAAAACACTCCCATAATTATGACTAATTACATAACTATCCAAAAAACACGATGTGGTGGTCCATTCCAGTAACTATACAGTAGCTAGGGTACCTACCCTTGATCCATCATGAACATCATAAATGTAAGCATAATATGCCTGTGTTGACACCGCAAAAGGCTTGTAACATTATATATGATGCAGGGCAGCAGGAAGAAAACAATCCAGTTTTGTTCGCGTGACAAAACCCCGTGATGTCAATTCAGACCTGGACTATGGACACCAGTCCACTAGTTAGCTGGTAAGTGGCCACACGCTGTCATTTATGGTTCTTTTTCTGTTAACACCAGGAGAAACTCCTGACATGAATCTCATAGTCATACATATCTGATATATGGAATTCTATGGACGACAAAATTGCGTCGCGTCGTCGTGCCGTCGCCCCGGTACGACGCGACGCAATTTTGTCGTCTGTAGAACACCATACGGATATCTCTTTTTCAAGGATACCCTGATGTCAGTTTTCTGTAGAATTGTAGCCTTGGTCAAGGCGTTCGATCTGAGCATGAGTCCGGCGGCGTTTTTTTCCCGAATGGGGTTTACGCTATGACTAGATTTCGGACTTTACTTCCCTTTAAAAATAAATCCTCCGGAGCCACGAATTAAAAAAATAATTGAATTGGAACGTTATGAACTTTCGGACTATATTTCCCTTAAAAAATTCTCCAAAGCTGGAAATTAGAAGAATTTTCTTTTTGTAACGTTGAGGTCTCGAACCCATAATCTTCTTCCTCACAGTCTCATACCGTTACGTATCCACTCGGCAGACATCAAAATTCATTGCATTATATACATTAAAATGCGTATTATAGGTTTTCCCGGCCAATTTCATCACAAATTAATTCAATTTCATTAACATGAATTCAAATTCACGCATTTCCTCTAATTCAATCAAACCAGGGTTTCCTTTTAGCTACTATTGCATTCAATTTCGTGTTTTCGACTTCGTTCTTTTCATTCAGGTTCGTTTTAGTCATTCTATTTCGTTTATAGGCATTCAAGACTACATTTTCACCAATCTTCAGTTGAATTTCTACTACCTATCTACAATTCATGAAATCAAATTAGGACTCATCGAAGCGCACATGAATTTGTTGCTAGTTTTTGTTTTCTTTTTCGTTTATGGGCAATGAATTTCAAATTCTGTGCGTTCAAATTAAACATGAGTTATGGCTTGTTTATTCGAGGAAGCTGGCAATAGCTCTTTTACTGGCACTTGAGTTATTCTTAGTTAGATGCGTTTACGTGTTGTTTGCATTTCATTTACGTCATATGCATGTGTTTTGTCTTAATTGCAATAAGTGTTCCTTTTGCTTTGTTACCCCATGATTAAAGTTAAAGCCTGTACCCTGAATCTAGAAGACTGTTAAGTAAAGTTTAAAAAGTTATGGTGATAAATTTGAAATGAAAACAAAATCTTTCGCTATAGCCTTGTGATAGTTTGCACTGGTCTTTATGTTTTCTTCTCTATTACTGCTAATATTCGGACCACGTCAAATTAAAATACGAATCAGAAAGCACATACCATTGAAACGAATATAAATGTAAACATTTGAAAAATGTTTGCCAATTGATGGAATTGAATGGTTGACCAGCCTCTTGCTGCTGGCTTTTACGAAATTGAATGATCTTTGCGACCTCATGAATTTGAATGATCTTATTTGGCCAGTGAATGCTAACTGCTGAAATGGAATTAGGCCTACTCCTTTTGACTGTTGAATGCTGATTCAATGGAGCATTCATTTTCAAACGAAATTGAATGAGCCGGGTATTAAATTGAATTAAATTTTGTTTAAATTGGCCGGGAAAACCTATATTAAAAGTACATGTATTATAGAGGGCGCTCAACAATGCATCCATTCAGATGACGTTTGGGAAAAAATAATTCGCAGCCCGGCGCCCGCATTCGCTGCACATCGCGCGCAGCGGCCTCGCTAGTCTTGGTTCCAAGACGTCCTTAGCGGTGCGACGTATAGCACGCATGGCCGGCCGACAGCGCCCTCTCGCTACACACACACACACACACACACACACACATACACACACACACAGTCATGTAAACGGGTGCAATCGTGGACCTCCCATTGTTCCTCTTTTGTTTATACTCTAACTTTTTCGGAAGGCCTCCCATTGGTTTTGTACACGATTTTCAATCGTGGACGTTAGGTCAAACGTGGACCCCTTTGTCTACGCTCGAATTCTTTTGTCCTAGGTCCACGATTGCCGGCATATACAAACTCACACACACACACACACACACACAGTCATGTAAACGGGTGCAATCGTGGACCTCCCATTGTTCCTCTTTTGTTTATACTCTAACTTTTTCGGAAGACCTCCCATTGGTTTTGTACACGATTTTCAATCGTGGACGTTCGGTCAAACGTGGACCCCTTTGTCTACGCTCGAATTCTTTTGTCCTAGGTCCACGATTGCCGGCATATACAAACTCACACACACACACACACACACAGTCATGTAAACGGGTGCAATCGTGGACCTCCCATTGTTCCTCTTTTGTTTATACTCTAACTTTTTCGGAAGACCTCCCATTGGTTTTGTACACGATTTTCAATCGTGGACGTTCGGTCAAACGTGGACCCCTTTGTCTACGCTCGAATTCTTTTGTCCTAGGTCCACGATTGCCGGCATATACAAACTCACACGCAAGGCCAAATCGCTAAGACCGTCTTGGGAATTTCGCAAGTTCTGCTCGCGAAATCGCGAGCAGAACTGTGTGGCATTTGCATGCGCGTGTGACGCAGCTGCATTATGAACAAAAGAGGAACAATTAGAGGTCCACGATTGCACCCGTTTACATGACTGCGTGTGTACGTGTGCGTGTGTGTACGTGCACTGTATATATCTCCGAGGACAAGAGAAGAAAGGAAACACAAAGAAACCTTTCAGTCCTCGAACGTAGAGTCTTTTGTTGAAATCGGTCCTCGAACGTAAGGATACGTGCTTAGTCTATGGGGGTTGGTTATATTAAAGGAACAATAGGAAACACAAAGCATTGTCCTCGGACGTATTGGGGAAGTACGACTACGTGTGTTTGTACGCGTCAATGGTGCAGAGTGAGCTCGTTTATGTGACTGGGAAGCCACGCTTCGAGGACGCGTTGCAAATCGAGGTCGTCCTCGATTTGCAATAACATTAAAAATGGACACTTCATGCAAAGTAATGACGACCAGTGAAATATTTCGCTTTTTAAAAGCAGTCCTCGGTGTACGGGAGTGACACGCGGAGTGTGACTTTACACGCCCTCGTGTTACCCCGGAGAATCGCTTCAGATGTGCCCGGTAATGTAAGAGCGCCCTCTCTAGTTCTTCGTGAGGGAGGACCCGCGCTTAATTAAAGTTTATTAAATGAATTCAAGCGGAACGCATCCTCTATCTCTTTCGCGTTCCTCCATGCTCTTCGTGAACACGCATCTTGAATTCTGGTGAGTACATATCCTACAAGCTTTCATTTTATTACTGATTAATTGTGTGTGAAAAATCGCCCTAAAATGACGATGTTCTGAGAAATGTATATATGCTCTCAAATGAAATAGCGTTAAAGCCCACAGAAATGATGGTGTTACCAATGGAGGAATAAAACATCATCACGAGTGCATAAATCCGTCCACCACCTAAAACCTCGTGCACAAAGTCTATTAATAAGCCATGACCGAAAAAGTCGCATATTAGTTGGCAAGAAAAATGTGTAAATGTTGCCCTCCTAAATTGGTGTTTATTCTTCACATGTTCAATTTTGGGTAGTTGTCATAAGCCAACTTAATTCTTAAAAAAGGGAAAATAAGTGGTGGCTGGCTGCGGCTGTGGAATTCTTTCCACTCCTGCTTTCAAGTTTTAATACTACTAGGCCTACATGTAGAAGTAATACGTATGCTTTGTATGATTGATTATTTTCAGTCTGTCCATGTGTTCCTACATGCCACTGATGGAAGTTGGGTTAACAACATGGATTGCAGGGATCAAGACACAAAATTAGGCCGTAAAGTAAGTACTCCAGCAGAAATGGGGTTTGGGGCACCAGGCATGATGATTTTGGGTCATCTCGTACCCGAGTTAACTCGCGCCCGAGTCAACTGGTACTCCCTCCTTTTGAATGGAGTATGAATGGACAGTTCCAACAAAAACCTTTTAATTTTACCATCAAAACGTCTACAATAATGGTAGTTACGCCACCAGAGATGTTTCAGATCGTGGTACATGACAACTCAAACTCTGGAATACAAGTCGAGATGTACTGTTCATTGGTCATCGATCATCTTCCATGATACAGATGCTTTTTTTGCCCCCAAAATAATCAAATATTTGAAGTCTCGGGTACGACTTGACTTGGGTGTAAATTTTGGGGTACGAGTTGACTCGGGTATGACTGAGTTAACCCGCGTATGAGTTGACCCATACCCCAGGCATAGCTCCACCCAGTGCCTGTGTGCCCCCCTCCACCCCCAACAAGCCCTAAGTCACTCATAATTGACCCCCCCCCCACCACCCCCTTATTCCCAATCCCCCCCCCCCTATCCCCTTATCCCCAATCCACCCCAACCATAGACAAAATAGAATAGCACGCATCCAATCCACAAACATAATTTTTTTTAAAGAATACCATTATTTGAATGTTATCGATAATATAAAAGATATATATGACAATGGTCATAAATGGGTCAGTCCACAGGGTTGGGAACGGTATGTGATATGACCATATCATTAACCCTAACAGTCCTGAATCCTCCAATTTCAATAGGATTTTCCACAACACACTTTGGGTGTTAGGGTTAAAACCATCATTACATTTAATTCAGTTATTTCATGTAACATCCATCTTTGGGTGTCGGGTTATTTGAGAGTTTTCAATCATGTATTGTAAGTTATATGTTAACAAAATATGATAAAAAATGTGTTATTTCAATGTAAAAACATAACAAAAGAATTGTTGGACACAGTGTGCATGTTACGTCTATTTTACATTGTAAAATAGACGTAACATGCACACTGTGTCCAACATTTCCTTTGTTATGCTTTTTAACACTTTAATAAATTAATATGGGAAATTGATTACGTACACTAATTAAAAGACACACTTTGCAACACTAAAACACCTCTTTTAATGTAGTCAGTGTCCACATGTTGCAGAGATAGCAAGAATTTGAAGAATCTGTGCAGACGTAACATGGACACCATGATAGACCATGACCATACACGTATTTCTGCTGTTGTGCTGCGTTTTGATATTGAATACCATAACAAATGTTTTTTGTGTTGCAGTTTGTGTATTTCTAGAAGTGTTTAAAATGTTGCAACAGGAAATTTGCATTTTTCAGGTCCCACCATGTCAGTACTAAAGGTTATGTAGAGACTGGCTTAATTTTTCATCAGAAAATTGGTCAAACTGGTTACATGTATGTCCAACTGACACATTTTGTATCATATTTTTGGTGAAATATAATTTGCATGATTTGAAACTTTCCAAAATATTGCCCACCCAAAGACTGATGTCAACCTCGTGGATTGACCCAAATATATGTATTCATTTTCTGTCTTTATTGTTTGCTGGCGCTACCATCATGTAACCCACAGTGCAGTAGTTCTGCTCCTTTGAGGTGTGTCTGCCCTAAGACCAGTTGCAGGGATGACGGTGGCCAGCCAGCCGCGGCATGTCATACTTGCCTCACTGACGAGTCACACAGGTCACCTGACGAAGTACAACCTACTGAGGACTGTGGTGTGACAGTCATGCAGACAAGTAATGTGGGTGGTCAAAGAAAATGGGACAAGAAACACTTTTGTTTTTACTGTGATGAACCTCAGTCCAAGTTGCCCCGTCATCTCCAGTCTTGTCATAAGGAAGAAAGAGAAGTTGTAGAGATTGCCTCTGAGACCGACCGTAGTGCACGGAAAAATCTTCTGTTGAAAATACGCAATGTTGGTACATGTTGTAATCACAGGCACAACTGCCAAGTCCTTCGACAGGGTGAGGGTGTTCTCATTGTAGGATATAGGCCCAATCATAAAGCAGATCCACATGCCTATGGACCGTGCATATATTGTTTTGGCTATTATGTACGTAGCGATCTTTGGAGACACCAGTGCCCACTGAAGCCTGCCCTCCCTGCACAGAATAATAAAAACAGTAGGACAAGTCGTGTGCGCGGACGTGTAGCTCACAAGAGTGATTTATTGAAACCTCCCCCTGCTGGAGTCTCTTTCAAGTTGAACCAGGTTCTAAGTCCGATGAAGAGAGATGATGTGGCTCTAGTAGTCCGGAACGATCCACTGATTATCAAAGTGGCCAAACGTGAATACCTGAAACTTGGCCACGACATAGGTCAACATGGCTACATCCGAAACAAAGTCAGGGAATTGGGTCGTCTTGTCATCCAATTGCGAAAAAACACCAACCAACCAACCAAATGCAACACTTGAGGCATTTGTGCATCCCCACCGCCTCAACGACATAGTCACTGCCGTTCGTGATATTGCAGGATTCAGTGAAGTCAACCAGTTGTATCATGTTCCATCTCTAGCACTGAAGATTGGACATTCCATCAAGAAGTGTGCCCTGATAGTCAAAGGAGATGCTCTAGAGTGTGGTCTAAATCAGAAAGCCGAACAAGCCGAACAGTTTCTGCAGTTGTGTGAAATGAAATGGCAAGAAAGTGTTTCCACCCACGCGCACAGAACACTTCACCAAGGAAAGCGTAACAAACCTGTCATTCTCCCAACAAATGCTGATGTGGTCAAAATGTCGTCGTTCATCCATGACGTTGGTGACAGAGAATTCCAAAGCCTTAAAGCTGCCCGGGGGAAACGAATAAGAGCACCTTGGAAGAAATTGAATGAGGTCACACTTTGCCACCTCATTAT
This sequence comes from Hippasteria phrygiana, assembly GCA_037893225.1. NCBI lineage: Eukaryota > Metazoa > Echinodermata > Asteroidea > Valvatida > Goniasteridae > Hippasteria > Hippasteria phrygiana. Next base: position 68,445 of record JAZGUH010000417.1, read on the forward strand.
GTTCAACCGCAGAAGGCAGGGGGAGGTTTCCAAGATGACGGTGGAGGATTTCACCAAGCACAGTGCAGCTGTTGTCAATAGGGACTGTGTGCTCACTGATATAGAATGGCATCTATGCAAAATGTTCAAAGTTGTTGAAATTGTCGGTAAGAGGGGAAGAACTGTTCCGGTACTTCTGAGCACTGACCTGGTTGAATGCATTGGTTGCCAAGAGAATTGAAGCGGGAGTAGCACAGGATAATCGTTACTTGTTTGCACGGTGTTGTTATGGGGGCCCGGGCCATATACGAGGAAGTGACTGTCTCCGAGCATATGCAACTGAAGCAGGCCTTGAGAATGCCGACAGCATCCGCTCTACAAAACTTCGGAAACATGTAGCGACCGCATCACAGATTCTTGCCTTGAAGGAACATCAGCTGGAAACACTTGCAGATTTCATGGGTCATGATAATTGCGGGTCCATCGTGAATACTACCAGTTGCCAGATACTGTCCAGAGGGTCACCCAACTGTCACGACTGTTCCTGAGCTTGGAGAGGGGCAACTTGGCATCCCAGCATGGCAAATCACTGCAAGAGTTACATGTGACTGGAGGTAAATATCTCACCGTTTATGAACCTCCCCCGTGCCGCTCTAACCCCTCCCCTAATGCCTGCCTACCTTCCTCCACCCCTTCCCCCTATATTCCCCCCCCTCCCGAATGAAATGGCAAACTTGCCCTCAAAAAATGCATTGATCATTTCTTTGTATATTCGCAGAAGGCTTCACGACTGATGAGGACAGCAGCGATTCCTCCGACTACTCAGATTCGAATGATGATTCCAGTGCAAGAGGTAAGTTGTGTCTGTGTCTGTCTGTCGGGCTGTCTGTCTGTCTGATGGAACAAGGTACCTGCGCCAAAAATGGATGTTTTTACAGTAGTTTAATTCTCAAGTTTTCTGTGTTATAGGACTGGGTGTAACCAGTGTCCCATCCACTAGTGAGGCACCTCCAATATCTGCACGAATGAAGCTGCGTCTCAGGACTGCACGAGAGAAGAGAGACGTGGCATCCCGGCCTGACAAATCACTGCAAGAGTTACCCGTGACTAGAGGTACATTGTAAATACTGTCTAGCTGGCAGACACTCTCCCTCCCCTATCCCACCTTTTCTCCCCCCGGCCCCCCTCTCCGACCTCCCCTCTAACCCCTGCCCTATAACTGCCTCCAACCCTTCCCCATTCTGTCCCCTCCCCTTCTATACTCCCTATCCTATCCTATCCTACCCCCCCCCCCCCCATGAAATTGCAAACTTGCCCTCCAAAAATGCATTGATCCTTACTTTTTATATTTGTAGAAGGCTTCAAGACTGAGGACTGCAGCGATACCTCGGACTACTGCGACTCGAATGATGATTCCAGTGATAGAAGTAAGTTGTTTTGGTCTGTCTGTTTGGCTGTCTTCGTCTGTCTTTCTGTCTCCATTTGTCAGTCTTGCTGTCTCCATTTGTCAGTCTGGCTGTCTGTCTGTATAAGGTGGCTGCGCCAACAGTGAAGGATTAAGTGCCTTAATTCTCATGTTTTCTGTGCGTTATAGGACCGTGTGATACCAGTGTCCCATCCAGTAGTCGGCCACCTCTAATATCTGGACGAGTGAAGCCGCGTCCCTGGACTGCACGGGAGAAGAGAGACGTCACGGGGGGCTTACAGAGATTCTTCTTGATGAGGACACTTCCTGGCAAATTTGACATTGAAGCAAGCTGTCCTGTGGCACTTCAGACTCGAACGTGGATGAACATTAAAGACTTTTGCAGGAACACAATGAAGCTCAATCGCCGTTCTAGTGAACGTTAAGGGTATTCTTGGCCTTGTGAACGGACACTCAAAAAGTTTGTCGGAACAGAATTAGTGCTCAGTTGCTCAATACAGGCAACCACTTAAGAAATGCAAAGTGTGCACCACATAGCTAGGGATGCTCACTGATTTCAGAAGATATTACGAAAGCCATCAGACATGTATCATATTGAGGCCATCTTGTGCGCTGGCTGGGAGGCAATTAATAGTCTCGTGTCTATTTGGATTAGGAGAACAATGACCATCAGTTGAGCGCGATAATCTGTTGAAATAAGTTATTAAAATAGGACATGAAGTACCTTTCGTACAGAAAGACAATATCGGGAATCAAATGATAAGACATGATGTCATACGCCTAAAGCTAAAGGGCCTCTATTTTTCACAAACATGCCATTTTTTGTATGGTGTCCTCAATTTGATAGACAACACTCGCATGATAGAAATGGCCTCTATTTGATAGAATACCAAGTATGTCCTCAATGTGCATGAGTTTGTATATGCCGGCAATCGTGGACCTAGGACAAAAGAATTCGGGCGTAGACAAAGGGGTCCACGTTTGACCTAACGTCCACGATTGAAAATAGTGTACAAAACCAATGGGAGGCCTCCGAAAACAAAAGAGGAACAATGGGAGGTCCACGATTGCACCCGTTTACATGACTGGGTGTGTGTGTGTGTGTGTGTGTGTGTAGCTAGCTAGAGGGCGCTGCCGTGCGCGCTGTACGTCGCACCGCGCTAATGACGTCTTGGTCCGGGTACGTACGTAGCCACAGGGAGGTACACACATGTACACGAAAACAAAGCGATTCTTTTTGCAAAGAGAATCTTTCATCTCCGTCAATAATAATCGCGGCGCGCTCATCATCACGGCCGCTAGCGTCGATCGAACGCCTTGACCAAGGCTTTTGAATTGTAGGTTTTGTTTTCTGCCGGTGGAGGAATATTTTAAGTGTTTACACGATTTCGTCACGAATGACATTGGAGGCAGTTGAATTCGTTGCTTCCAAAAGCCAAAAGCTAAAAGCCAAAAGCCAAATATCCCGCGATTGTAAAGCGAAACGTTCCCACAGTTAAAGAAAGAAATCGATACAAATTAATAATAGTAAACAAGAGCAAGGAAAACATTATTATAGTTTTTCCCGGCGAATTTGCGATTTTTTCTGATCATTTTAATTATTGGTCAATTAAATTCACATGGTTTTTACACATCTGATCAAATAAAGGTTTCTTTTTCACTGTTTGGGCATTCGATTTCAGTTTTTAAGCGCCCGGGATTTGGTTCCTGATATTCGTTTTCGTTTAGGGGCATTCTATTTCGTTTTTGTGCATCCAAAAACTTATTTGTTGCATTCTTACATTGGGTTTTGTAACATCCTTTGACGGTTGAAGCATTCAGATTAGCGAACGTCAATGTGCATATGACATATAACCACGCTTTTCTTTTCCTCTTCGATTTTTTAATTGATATAATTGATATATTTTCCCATTATCTTCTGAGGCTTTTGTAAAATGTAAAACAAAATTGTAAAATGTATAAATGAAAATTTTGTAAATTTATAATGTAACATCTGCTGAACTGATATGAGGGATGGATGATGTAACGAACTATGAAATGAAAAGGGCTAAGTAATTGTCTTTTTCACTGTTGATCTTTGTTTCATTTAAAGTTTGACCAACAAATTAGGGGCATCTGTATGTTCACATCTTTATGAATCCTTTTTAACTTTGTTTACTAGTTCTTTTTCGTTCCGATTCACCCATCGATCTCTTCATGTGCAAGACATCGGGGCATGTATGTTTGGCAATGGTTGTACCATCGGGAACACTTCTCTTGGGTTATTTGTTTTCTTGGGCAGATTCCATCAGACGATCACACCTGAACTCCCGTAAGCTCGCCATCTCAATGGAGTATCAATGTGTACGGGCGACTAGCGCCCCCAACGTCATATACTTGCCAGTTCGTCTTTTGCTTGTGAACGTTCGTCTTGCGAGTGCGTGGCGCGTTGGCACTGCTGTTGATTGATGGAGTACAAGACAAATTATCAAATGAAACTGGTTTCGTTCTTGTTCTCAAAATGTTGATCCAATGTTAAATGTGCCCCAGCACTTGCCATGACGCCAAATATTCAGAACATCTTCACCCAAATAATAAGAGCATCTTCACCCAAATAATGTAAACAGCTTCACCCAAATAATCAGAGCATCTTCACCCAAATAATCAGGGCATCTTCACCCAAATAATCAGAGCATCTTCACCCAAATAATCAGTCAGAGCAGATTCACCCAAATAATCAGAGCATCTTCACCCAAATAATCAGGGCATCTTCACCCAAATAATAAGAGCATCTTCACCCAAATAATCAAAGCATCTTCACCCAAATATTCAGGGCATCTTCACCCAAATAATCAGGGCATCTTCACCCAAATAATAAGAGCATCTTCACGCAAATAATCAAAGCATCTTCACCCAAATAATAAGAGCATCTTCACCCAAATATCAGGGCATCTTCACCCAAATAATAAGAGCATCTTCACCCAAATAATAAGAGCATCTTCACCCAAATAATAAGAGCATCTTCACCCAAATAATCAGAGCATCTTCACGCAAATAATCAGAGCATTCACCCAAGTTATCAAAGAATCTTCACCCTTGATGGAAGAGATTGAAGTTGAGCAAGTGCAAGTATTTTGGAGGTCATTTAGAAAGCACGTATACAGATAAAGATATATTTGTGAGGAAGGGACAGGCATAGACTGCCCTTGACAGAATTTTGCGAGATGCGAGATGGCAGATATAAAACGTACACCATAATTATTATCTGTATCTGTATCAGTCACGTATAAACACCATCGCTGGTTGTCGCATACGTGGGTCGGGACATGTGCACAAATGTTTAATATTAAAGTGTGCTTTGCCTATTAATTCTCTGATATTTATATCATTCAGTTTAATCTTGAAGCTATTAATGTCGGTCGCAGTCCGGGTTTATTCGTCAAGCCGGTTCCATTCATTTCAGGGATGGTCTTAGGATACAATGAATGACAGTAACAGTCTTTGTTGCTAGTGATGATGACTTGGTATTTGTAGATCCCTCATTGTCTGGTTTTAGGTTGACTAGATGACTTTGCAGTTTGAATTGATAAGAAGACATATTGCTTGGATTCATACCATGAGTTTCTTTGTAAATTCATGGAGGAACAATTCCTCCATGGTAAATTGTAGTCAGTCTGCACTTTTTTTTAGTGGTCCTGCGGTCATACTCATAGAGAGTCTCCCCGTTCCAAATTGTTCAAGATTCCGGTGATACTATAGATTCACGACTGTAGTCGTTGACTGTAAATCTAGCAGCTCTGTGCTGAACTTTTTCGAGCTTGTCTCTATCATATTTATGCTGGGGATCTATGGCCGAACCATATTCAAGCTTGGGTCTAATATCAGCGATTTGTAGGCTATACATATGCTATAGATTTAGTGGAACATCTCGTGCAAAATCGTGATAAGCTAGCTGTGCTCTCATCAAACAGCCGTCGGCAGCGCTGTTTGGATCCCAGTGACTTCATTTCAAAATGGCTGATACCAGTTGAAATCGTTTGCACGCAGACTGTAGATTTGATTTCAAGTCCGAGATCACGGTCTTTTTTGTCTGCACCCGTACCATACCAGCAGCCACACTGTATGTACTGCACGCTAAACGTCATTACCCGTATTGGACTAGTTCCAGGTCCCTCCATTGTCCCGAGTTTCACAAGAGGGCGCTTTTTCCGGCACAACTGTCGACAAAAACCACGATCACAGACTTGGAACCAAGTCTAGCAAGACTGGAGTCCAACATCATCATGTCCAACATCAACAGTAATAATCATGGAGATTATTTCTCCATGGTTTAATGTCCAATTTTTCGGAAAATGGTGAGTAAGATGACTAGCCGTTAGCAGTTTAGGATAGCTAAGACGACAGAGAACACATCCAGACCGTAAAAAACGCTGTCCAGATAGCGCTACCCCACCGCACGAGTGGCAAGTGTCTGTCATTTTGGAATAGGAAACAAAAAAGTCGGTCAATGCTACACACCGTTACGTTACACGTCAACATGGTCAACATGGTCAACAAGCTTCAACAAGCGTTAACAAGCGTGTGTTTTCTTCCTCCATGCGTCAACAAACGGCACAATTGCAGAATACCCCGCCACTCGTATCTCCACCTCTTATCCGGATACGGGGTCACTGTTCATTGCCGGTGTCATGCCAAAAAGTGTCCGGTGCCAAATACTGTCCGCTCATTAGCATACTGCTCTCTGATTGGTCAAATACTGGCCGTTGAGCACGCGCAAAAGACACGGACACTATTTGGCATGTATTACATGCCAAATAGTGTCCGCTGCTAAAAAGTGTCCGTTCATGCATGCGTTGCAACGTTGCATTTAGTCTTGGTTCCAAGACCTTCCTGTTGTTTATTCCGCGATCACTCACGCTGTTAGATAGAGGGCGCTATCTCCACGAACCGCTAAACATCCACAACCGCTATCACAGGACGTTAGGTCAAACGTGGACCCTTTGTCTACGCTCGAATTCTTTTGTCCTGGGTCCACGATTGCCGGCATATACAAACTCACAAAGCACGCTACCATTGTCCGTTCCTTGCCCAATACTGTCCGTTCCTTGCCAAATACTTCTTTTTACTATACCTCTATACCATGGATGAAAGAACATGTTCCTTCATCAATGCTCTTACTACCTCCATTACCATGGAGGTGTGTTTTATTCCTCCATGGTATATTACCAGCGACTATTTTGAATCGTTGGATGAGTTTTTATTCATTTTTTTTCTTGACAGGCCGTTTAATTTTATCATACTGTCTGCTTGTTACTTATGTTCCCCCTTCACAATTCCCCCAATGTTCTCCTCTCCAAAATCCCCTTTTTAATGAGAACTTATCGTCACGCAGCGTTGATAGCTATACGTACGACGTACGCCCGGACACTATTTAGCAAGCTTCCGGTATCGCGATGACGAAATACCCACTTGACCAATCAGAGAGCAGTATGCTAATGAGCGGACAGTATTTGGCACCGGACACTTTTTGGCATGACACCGGCCCTCAATAAACTATTCACAATTAGACTGGGCACCCCGTACACATGTATACGCGGATACGGGGTAAACATTAGACTGGGCACACGTACACACTCTCTCCCACCACGTATCCCCGTATCCGCGTATCCACCTCCCGGTAGGTGGATTGGACTTGGACCTTTTGTCAGAGCTTCCCATTCCAATTACGCACGCTAGTCAGATTCCAGCCCCCTCGGAGGATTTTTTTTTTGAAGGGAAAATGGCGCCCTCTATCGCCCCGCCACACTACATCCCACCCCGTATCACCGTATCCGCGTATTCTGCAATAACTCCTTAACAAACTCTCGCATTTCGTATTATGTAAGAAATTGGGCGAATTCTCGTTCACAATCCCACATAAAAACGAAATTTTATGACGACAAAATTACGATGAATGGTTGCCGCCGTCTTTGTTTTCTCTTTTGCGCATGCGCGATTGCACCATGTCCCCGAAAAACAAGATGGCTTCCGGGAAAAAGCACCGTTGATGTCTAGCCCATGTTGGACGATGTCTTCATTGCACTCAAGGGAGTCCATACTGGGCTACGTTGATGTCGTACTTTTTCGCTTAAAAATCTCACAATTTAAAGGGACACATTGCTTTGGATTTTGCGATTTGGGCTATAAAACTGAAATGGATATGGTTGGGAAGCTTTTTTAAAAGTAGAATATAAAAGATTCACATAACTATATCCCTTCAAATTGCGTGGTTTTTGTTTAATTCCGTGTTCACCAGTCGTATTTGCAGTCGCATCTGCTTGAAGTAGCACGGCGCGCAGCACTGGCGATATGTGTCGCGAGGTAGAGAATTGTACCTGGCGATCATCTAATAGGTTAATTCACAGGGCCACTGGCTGCGGCGCCAGTCTAAAGACTCTTACAGCATATTTTGCGCATTATTTAGACGGTGGTATTTACTACTGGAAATATAAAGTCTATGTTTCGCTAGTCAGATGTCAGGGGTCAGCGGCCAATTTTTTGTTTGTTAATCACTACTCACTAATTACAACACATTATACGTGGCTTTTTACATGAACAACTCTTATAAAAGATAAGGAACATTTCCAAACAGCAAAATTTCATGACATTTAAAGGCAATGTGTCCCTTTAAGATACTTTAAACTGTAAAAGGAAAGAGCTCCATATCCGGACATCACTTATTTTCCCTTTATAATATGACTTAAAAACTACCTAAAAGTGTAAATCTGATGAAGAAACACGAATTTAGGAGGGAAAATTTTTCAACTTATTCTTTGAAAATACTTTGACTTTTTCTGTCATGGCCCATAGACTTTGTGCACGAGGTATACAAGTAAGTGATGTCCGGATATGGAACTCTTTCCACCTTAACAGTGCTTTTACAAGTTGTTGACGCTAAATAGCATGACCCAAAAAATTTAGAATTAAAGAAGGCAGTGCCAGGTGGTGATCATCCAGTATAACGTTAGGTCTGTGGTTCTCATCAGATGTTTTCCCTTGAAATAAGAAACAACAAATAGGCCTACTCCAAAATCATGATTAGCATGATTAGAAAATAAAGAAGAAACCAAATGAAAAAAAAATTAAAAGGGGGGAATAAAAAGTTGATTCCTAGGCTGGTGTTGCTGGGACCTGGGTCTGTAGACCTTTATCATGGTACAGCCATCTTGTTTTTTCTCCTATTAAAATCAATGTAACCAAACCGAGGCTGGAAGGACAAATAGTCTGGCACCTTCGTTCAATAATTGGAATCACTATTCATAATTGCTAATGCATACAGGGAACAAGATTAAAGATGGTGACAACATGATAAAGGTCTATTAATACAAGCAACCCTTCACTTATACTTTATAGGCCCTAATTAATAGACAGCTGTCATGGCTGTGACACAACCACAAGATGACAGTGGTAAAGCGTAATCTGAAAGTTTGTCGTAATCTGATAAGTGATACATCACTGATATTAATCGGCAAAATATCGTTCCAGAATATTTTTCCAGTATGTACCCACTCACAATAGAGGTGTTCAGGCATGTCTTGGCTGAGGAGCTAGCTGGGCATGGGTAGTGGGAGCCTCTTGCCTTCTAGTACTGCTGTGGCTCCGGATTTCAGTTCCTACCACAGCAGATTCCAGACGTGAGAGTTTCCTCCCTCAAGTTCTACCAAGATTAGAAACCCCACTGTAAATAAGTCGGCATACTTTCATGGGCTAGCCTGGGCGAACTCCAAATAAATAATAAAAACTGGGGGAACAATAAGGTGCATTGCAAAAAAAAAAAAAAACTGTGGGGAACAATGCAAGCCCTTTTTCCATTCAGTGACTGTTTATTTGTCTATTCGTCAAACAATCCACAAGGGAAACTGACTAGGTAAATTTGAATACATTTTCAAAGTGAACAAAGAAACTGGCAGGAGCAGGATTCGAACCTGCGTCCTCCGGGTTACCGTACCGGCGCTCTACCAACTGAGGTATCTTGCCCTATGTTAACGGTCAGTTTCCCTTGTGGATTGTTTGACGAATTATAAGTTAAAAAGTTGTATCCTCATTGAGTGATCCCCTCAATGTCGCTTCCCAGGTTGTATCGTAAAATTGGGTGTGATCCCTGGCTATACGGCATGGGTTGATGACTTCTGACTAGCGCCCACCCGAACAAAGATACTGACAATTTGGGAGACCGCCAACATAGGGCAAGATAGCTCAGTTGGTAGAGCGCCGGTACGGTAACCCGGAGGTCGCAGGTTCGAATCCCGCTCCTGCCAGTTTCCTTGTTTGTTCACTTCGAAAATGTATTCAAATTTACCTAGTCAGTTTCCCTTGTGGATTGTTTGACGAATTATAAGTTAAAAAGTCGTATCCTCATTGAGTGATCCCCTCAGTGTCGCTTCCCAGGTTGTATCGTAAAATTGGGTGTGATCCCTGGCTATACGGCATGGGTTGATGACTTCTGACTAGCGCCCACCCGAACAAAGATACTGACAATTTGGGAGACCGCCAACATGGGGCAAGATAGCTCAGTTAGTAGAGCGCCGCGTACGGTAACCCGGAGGTCGCAGGTTCGAATCCCGCTCCTGCCAGTTTCTTTGTTCACTTCGAAAATGTTTATTTGTCTACTCAGATCTAATCCTACTCGGTCATCATGGCTGGGTGTGGTGGTAAAGAAGAGCTTTTAGCAGTGCTGGAAAGACTCAACATCAAGACAATAACATATCAACACCCAGAGGTAAACGTTTGCGCTTACACTTTTTTGATTGGTCTTTTATGATATAGTTTAAGCAGTGATCAAAAATAAGTGTTAAAAAGTCGTATCCTCATTGGGTGATCCCCACAATGTCGCTTCCAAGGTTTGCAGTGATGTAGTTGAGACCATCACAAGGCCGCACAAGACCCTGCAAGACCAGCACAAGAGCAGCACAAGACCAACAGTCTTAATTCAAGTCTTAAGCTATTTAAATGAACTGTAATAAAAGCATTCCTTTGTCGTGCCTGTTGTGCCTGTTACAAGCTGGGCCCAATTTTATGGCTCTACTTATAACCGTTAGCGAAATATCCCCGCTTACTTGTAGCAGAAAAGTCTGTACTTACGGCAAGCATATTTCACGCGTTAGCAGGAAATTTTGGCTCCTGAGCATGCGTACATCTAGTCTTGGTTCCAAGACGTCCTTAGCGCGGTGCGACAAACAGCGCGCACGGCAGCACCCTCTACCTACACACACACATACGCCACGGCCAAATCGCTAAGAACGTCTTAGGCATTTCGCAAGGGAGCGCGCGCGACCTGCTTATGCATAATTTAACAGGCGGGTCAAACGAATAATCGCGCTTGCGCACTGGAGAAAACTCATGTTTAAGTAATAACTTACTAGTCAGTTAACGTTCTGAGCAGAGTGATTCTGGACTGGCAAACAGGATTGAGAAATCTTCGGATTGTTCCAAAAATGTGATCTGGAATATCAGACGTTATCTCTGCCAATTTCAGTCCCAGATGTTCAGCACGATGTAACTGATCAACGGCCAGAGCTTTCAATGGCACGACGACAATAATCAGCGCTTTCTCCTGTTTGCATTGGGTTACTTCGTTTATGCATAGGTTCATGGAGGTAGGAAACACCTCCATGATGCTTCGTTCAAGAAATCTAAGACCAATGGAGCAGCTTGAAAAATTACACTCTTGCCAAATCCCGTTGGTAAATTAACAAACAAATCATGGCCACGTACACATTGATAAATGGCACTGATCTGATGACTTTTTAACTTTCCAAAGTCCATTTTTTTGGCTGTAAAATCGATCGCTTGGTCCACGCGGTTAGAAATTTTTTCCGACAAACAACAATTAAATGGCTTGGTACTGCGCTGCACGTTCATACGTACATACACGTAAACCCGACGTGAGTACAGAAACTAGACTAGTGAGTGTTGGCTATTTACATGCGATTATGCAGCTACGTCACACGCGCATGCAAATGCCACACAGTTCTGCTCGCGATTTCGCGAGCAGAACTTGCGAAATTCCCAAGACGGTCTTAGCGATTTGGCCGTGGCGTGTGTGTGTGTGTGTAGCGAGAGGGCGCTGTCGGCCGGCCGTGCGCGCTAAGGACGTCTTGGAACCAAGACTAGCGTACATCCTGTAACTAACTAAGGATTCTGTGCTTACAGGGTTAGCCCAGAATTGTTCCTGTTAGCACAAAATGATGATCGTAAGCGCGGAAAGCTGTGGTTAGCAGAGCCATGAAATTGGGCCCCAGTCTTGTCCATGGTCCTGTATACCTGTAATACTGAGAGCACTTCCGCTTCTGAACAACATTCACTTTCTCAAGATCAATAACTCCCGCCCACTCTTTGATCATACCGCGGAGTTCCGTCGCAGCGTAAAAACCGCAGCTCACATTCCATTGACAGAGTAACAAGATAGTCGAGATAAGATATAAACAGCATATTGGCTGGCCACATTATTGACACTTTCCATTCACTGCATTTTGGTTGATGCATTGTTTTCAAAACACTGCCAGACGGTTCGGGTCTTTGGGATCGAAACAGAGTAGGAGATGGATCAATTTGTTTTTATTTATTTGCTTACTTATTTTTGGTCTGAAATCTTACTTTGAAATTTTCACCTTAAGTTTCGGGTACCCGAACCGGAAAAATAGATCCGGGTATTGACGCCGGCATTCGGGTACCAGGCACAGGCCTAACTACATCCCTGCAAGGTTGTATCATAAAATTGGGCGGGATCTCTGGGGTTAATGACTTCTGACTGGCGCACACGAACAAAAAAAACTGACAATTTGGGAGACCGCCAACACAGGGCAGTTGGTAGAGGAACGGTATTCCGGCGGTCGCAGGTTTGAATCCCGCTCCTGCCAGTTTTCTTTGTTCACTTTGAACAAAATATAGAAGTGGTTAGTTTTAATCTAAAAGCTTACTGCATATGAAAATGGTACCAGTACCAATCCTCCTGTGATAAAAATAGTCTATTTAAAATGCTGTCATCTTTGAACAAATTATATCTGAAGACCGCCAAAAAATGCCGTGGTGTATTTTGATTTCAACAAACGAAATCGGCATTCAGAACAGTTTTTACTATTTTCTCATGACTTGGAATTTTTTTTAAAGGAACCATGCTTCTCAAATTTGCCGGATAGCATTTTATTTCATAAATACATTCATTTATATGTATTAAATGTGAATTAAAAGCCAAACTGGTTCAAGTGAAGTTTTAGTGTGATTATTTGCCGCCCAAAAATTGCCCCCCCCTTTTTGGAATTTGTTGAGACTCAAATTGAGGGCGCTGTTCGTGATGTAGATCGAGGCACCGAAATTCATGAATGGACTCGATAGTCTGGACCCGGCCCGTATACACACACACTAGGTCTACACGTGCAATTTCGTACATTGTAAGTTGCAACAACTACACATTGAACTTACCCTGATTTTCTCCCTTTTAGCGACAGCTCCTCGGGGAATGGGCCGTTTAACTGCTTTCGCCTGTACCTTACCCACATCTGGGAAGATGTTGGGATGGCAGTGGACTTGAGCATATTTTTAATGGCCATCCCAAAGGAGTTGAAAATACCAGTATCAAAACACGACGGCCCAAAGTGGTCGCTACATAACGCTGAGAAGCTGCTGGGACCGGACCACTTCGCTCTTGTCACCTTCACTTTCGCCGTCCAAATTCTCCGATATTTCGCATCAGTTGGAAATAAATGAAGGCTTACTCCATCCTTCGTTGTTTTGCTGCATCCAGCAGCCACACACCTTGTCGGCATGGCCGAAAAACGCTATATTTTGCTTAGATTTTGGACGAAGAATGTACACTCAATTTACGCGTGATGAATGGTGCTGGCTCGAGCAGAATATGTAATGTTCCTCGATCTACGTCACTCACTTATGTTAATGAGGGTCCCACTCAGGGGGCGGAGTAGCTTGGACAAACATTTTCAAAAAATGTTTTTTCATATTTAATCTGGGAAATAATTGACTCTGGTAACAAAATATCATTGTCAAGATAATACTTTGTTTTAAGCAGGAATAATGCAATGTAAATCCTATATCATGGTTCCTTTAAAGCATGGACAGCACAATGTACATATGTACATATGTGCATTTTTAATATGCCGCTTAACCCTAACCCCCTAGACCCTTTTTGATAGGAACCATACTCAATCCTCAAAAATCCTCCGATTACCCTGCCCCAAAAATGCATTCATCCTCAATCCTCCAAAATCCTCTTTTGAAAAAAATACCATTCCTCCTCAATCCTCCAAAATCCTCCAAAACTGCAAGGAGGATTTTGGAGGATTGAGGTAGGTTAGGGTTAATGCAGTAGTACTACGTGTGTACCATGTCAAACTTCATATACTTGTATTAAAACCCTCCTGTGCACCTGGCCAAAATCGACCCTTGTTGTACAGATTGAAACACACACAAACTGTGAGAGTTGGTGTTTAGAGTTTTTGATAGGCTGTGATAGTTATAAGTATAGGAGGGTTAATGCATTTCTGTAATATTCATCTTCAACATCTTGTAGGTGTTCACAGTGGAAACCATGATGCCTCACCTGAAAGATATCAATGGCCCCGTCGGTAAAAACCTCTTCATGAAGGACAAGAAGAAGAAGGGACTGTGGCTTCTTACTACCCTACATGATCGCAAAGTGGAGCTAGCCAAGCTGGCTAAGGTGGTGGGGGCTCCTGGAGGGCTGCGCCTTGCCGAAGAGAGCACACTACTGGAAAAACTGGGCGTGTCTCAGGGCTGTGTGACACCGTACGCCCTGTTTAATGACAAAAATGGGGATGTGACGTTCCTGCTGGATAGAGGCTTGGTCGAAGGGGGACAAGAGAGGGTGCACTTTCACCCTATGGTCAACTCGGAGACGATGGGTATGGCCCCGGATGACTTCCTGAATTTTGTGAAGGAAACGGGGCACGAACCAGTCATGGTGAACTTTGATGAAATTCCGTGACATGACCGCTTCACATCAAGACTCTTCAGTACAGGCTCATCAGATCTGTGTACATTTTTTTCTCTCATTTATTTACATTTTTATCGTGTTTATCCGGGGTAGCCTTATCAGTGTGTAAGCAGTGACCTCTTTTAGGGCCCGGCTTTTTAAGGAGTGAAAACAAGGAATTTTACGGGAGACGTCGGGGTGCCGCGGCGGCTCTGGCAGCCAAGCGAACCGCTACAATGTGTTTGTGCAGTCAAGCGTAACCTATACACAATAATCCAACAATGGATTGAAACTGCACAAACAGCGGCCAATTGCGTCATCCGGCCTGGTGGCACTTTTTTGTGCATATTTGCGTCATCCGTACGCAAGGGGTTAAGAAGCAGGAGGAAACTGGCCCATGTTACGATCTGAAAATCTCCTAACTATCCGTAAATATAAGAACAGTCTTAAAACTGGCCTTGAGATGGAACGCTAAAGATTCAATGTTTATGTAATTCTTTCTGGTAATGAAATTAAGGATTCCTCAAAAGTGCCCTAGGCACTGTAGCTCGAAGAAACCTGTAGAGAGAAGACAATGAGAAGTTACAGTTTTAGAGGTGAGAGGAAAACCCCAGAAGAATATTCTGGGGAAACCCACGGAATCAGGTAGGGACTGAAAACCCAATCCACATGTGGACCAGGGCAGGAATCGAACCCCGGCCACAGCGGTGAAAGGCGGGGACAGTAACCACTGCGCCAACCTGACTCCTAACTCTGGCTCACTCTCACTCCAAAAAGGAACATTTGCTTAAGCATTAGCGTATTTCATGGCCAAGTCGTGCATGTATTTTGATCTTGCTTAGCACCTCTGCCTCATCTTTCCTAATTGACTTGGGTAGGAAGTTTGGGGACTTGGGCACATGTAAACAGTGTAAGAATTCCACTGGACAACTTTAGTTTGTTGTTAGAATATATAAAATTTATTATCTTACTTCAAATATACTGTGAATTAAAAAGTGATATTAATATAAATAATTCAATTTGTTTCAAAAGTGAAGATATCCAGAGCAAATTTTAATGTACAATAATATACACAAAACAATAAAAAAAATTCTCCTGTTTTCACAATATTTACTCCACGCCAACTGTAAGGATGGTGTTCCAAAAATGTGATAAAACATACCGGTAGTACAGGGTTAGGTTGGTTTGGCTCTGTCTTGAGTGACCTGAGCAAGTTACAGAAAAGCGACATCATTTCCAAAAGTAAATTTATAAAGGGACTTACGTGTACCCTACACACCCTCACATACATGAATGTTGTTACTGACCTAATTTTTACAATCCAAGATGGCTTCAAGGAAATCCAAATATTTTTGGACACCATCTGTTACTTTTAAGGTAGGACCTAAATAGTTAGCATTGTCACACATTCACTGGTGTCATTTTGAAGTTTATTTACAGCAGACTTGTACCAGTCCTTTTCCATTCCTCGCATGATTTACCGTTCTTCTAATTGAGACAGTATTGTCTTAAATTTTGGTCCAGAACCTTGAAGTGGCCTTTTCTGAAGAAAAAAAGACAACTGCAGGACTTAGCCTGCACAATCTTTGCCACTGTCCATATAACATCTTTCAAGATAGCTGTCAAGCTTGCTGCATGGAGGAAGGATCCTTCCTCCATGCTTGCTGCAACCATAGCTAGCCATTGATTTTCCTTGTATTAAAAAACACTCGACCATTTAAGTATTGAAGGCACAAAGCAATAAGCCTGTGTGAGTGCATTCAACTGGGGGCTACCTCTGGAGTTGGCAAGCTCTACTAGAAAAAGCTGTCACTGGAATTAACTTCAACTTTTGAGTCCCAGAATGCACTGAGCATACGGTTCCATATGGTGAAAGTACTCTTCAAATTTACACCATCCAATGCAAATTCCAACACTGACGCCACAATTCCATATTGTAGCACTCAAAAGCCTGTACTTATTTCTATACTTGTGTGCATGTACCTATATTTCCACTGTTGCACCTTTTCTGTACTAAAACTCGTACCTTACAAGTATATGTACTCAACTTTCCACAGGTATTACTTTCGTAGTTCATACCTACATGAAGCTCATATAATACAATGGACAACAAAATAAATTATGGAGAAATTTCTTAAAACTAACAGTGAAACGGCTGACACTGTCCATACGGTGCTTAACTCGACCATCTGGAAGCTTTATTTTTGCACTATTTGATTAGTTCTCCCCGAATCTTGAGAAATGCAACCCAAGAAACTGACTGGAACGTCGAGTTATACCTCTTGTTCTTTTAAGAAACACTTCCACATGGTGTTTCCGCAAACCTTTCTTTCATTAAGTATCTTACTTAAACTGACTTTGAAAATGTTGCATTCCTAACTCCATTTATAATGTCATCTGCAGTATACCGAGAAAAAACGAACACCCGGGCTAGAATTTTTCCCGAAATCATACCACTGCTAATCCTAAAGGTAGACAGTAGCATTGCTCGCAGTATACAGTCGAACCCTGATAATAAGAGCACTGTTAATACAACATCCTGCTTATAACAAGGAAACAAAAAGGTCCAGAGTCTTTGTTTTCCATTACTGATAATACAAGGTACCTGTTATATAACAAGGTAAATTGTATTAAAAGTCCCAAGGACCTTGTTATAAAAGTGTTCGACTGTACATGTACATTCTGGTTTGTACTCTTACTCACTAAAGTGTTCAGTCTTTGCACATTACATGTAAACAGGTACTCATAAACAGGTACCCAGCTTTGAAGTTCCCAACCACAGTTGTGCAACACAGATATGGAAAATTAATTTCTGTTTTACACAACACCAGCCTGATGACATTTAGCCAGCCCTTTTCCTCTAAAATAGTGATGAATTGTGTGACATGGAATTTTCACTTTCCCAACCAAATTTGTCCAACTCATCAGATATGGTTACACATTGCTGTTGCATATTTAAAATGCAAAGTCTGCACTCATCAGGGGTGAGATTAGCAAAAAAATGAAAAATCCACGAAGACCCCAGATCAACATATAGTTTGTATTTGCCTAAAGGCACCCCTTAAAATATCCGTTTTTATTGGTATTTTATCCACTTTTACAGGTAAAAACACCTTTAGGACAACACCTCAGGAATTACAGATTGCAAAAGAGATTCTTTAAAAATCCTGAAATCAGGAAAAATCCCGACAAATCTCACCCCCGACTCGTGCACATGCATGCCTGGGCTGCCAACATTGAACCAAAAACAAGCGGAAAATATGTTGTGTTAACCAGTAGTCCTGATGCTCTGATTCTTGTACAGTACATAAACAAATTTGCCAGGACAAGCAATTTTCATTGGCTAAAACAAGATGGATCCAGGGAGCCAATATGAAACTGGTCTTTATAAACAACATTTTTTCTAGACCAAATTTTCTAGTCGGTGAGAGCGTGAAGAATGGCTTCTAACGCATGAGTTGGCAGCCCTGATGTACATCCATCAAAAAAGAAGTTGTGCAAATCAAGGCATGGGATTTTCTAAGAAATAATGTATACCATCTGTATAATCTGCACATTAGAGCTGCAGAAAGTCCTTTGTAAAGTGCCCAACATGTCGGTTTAGTTTTATTACAAAAGTACCAAGAAACTAATGCAAAAATTGTTTCCGACATGACAAAGTCAATCAAGCAGTACTGTGGATCCGATTCATTATTCATGACCTTGTTAGACAAAGGTTTCACCAAATTCTCATCAAGATAATAGTGTTCCAATCGTCAGGATAAAAGTTTATCCTAATCACAGTTGCACAGGTGATAACTTTGTGAGCTTTAACAGGGCTCAACAAAGCTTGGACATGCCATTCTTTGTAGATGGATTAGCAAAAAAATTAACTTTAACCAATCTCTCCTCCCCGCCACACAACACCCAGCCACACAACACTTGGGTTGCATTTAAACTGGCTTTAAACAAAAGAGGGCAGAGGTGGAATAAACAGCAACCAAACTCTTTGCATCTGTGTACTCTGGTCAGGTCAAAGAGAGACAAATAGTCTCTTCAGACCATGTCTGCCACGTTGAGAGCCAAGGCACAGGAATAAGTTAATTTAAGAATAACAGCTACGCCTGCCCCAAAACTCTCCGTCCATCGCCCCCATAATCATACACCTTTTTGTAGTGTTACTCGCTTAATACTCTCATATCTCCACCTCCTAATCCCTTTAAGTGTGTAAGCAGTGACCTCTTTTAGGGCCCGGCTTTTTAAGGAGTGAAAACAAGGAATTTTACGGGAGACGTCGGGGTGCCGCGGCGGCTCTGGCAGCCAAGCGAATTTGCAAAATTGGAAAACAAAATCTAGTATACATGTATGGGTGGGGGGGGGGGGGGGGGGGGGCTGCCCTTATATGGTAACACATTAAAACACCCCTTTCCCACCTCATTCCAAAAACCGTGAACATGTTTATGTTGGAACTGTAGAGTGAACTTGACATCCAGTGAATGCAATAGAACCAAACACCAATCCTAGAATTGAATTGAATGGAACTTTTCCCAATATATACTGGGCTCATTGGTATGTTACCAAGCAGATTAAGCAAACATGGTTTAATGGCTGTTAGATTAGGGTGAGACAAGTTTTTCCCCCAAAATATACGTATAAAACTTTGTAGTTAAAACTTAAACAAAATAACTATTTTTGGAGTGGGAATAATGAAACAGAGCATCCTTCAAACACTTTGTTTCCACCTTTAAATAAGTATTGATTTGCTGTTAATTACAATGGCTCTGTCATGATATTTTTAACTCCCTATAGAGTATGTACAATCATATTGAAATTGTTGGATTTAGCATGGTTAGTGTTAAAGAAAAGCTTTGCAAACCAAGACTCTCAGAAATTTAAGAATGAACACAGTGTCCCAGCACCTTTACAAATGAAGAATATGATAAACTTATTCTTTTTCAAATTCAGACTACTTGACAAATTATGAAATTGGTATAAGTTGCCCAAACCTAGTATTTTATGAAATTACATTCAGAACACGACTGTTCAATTAAACAGAATGAGTATTAGGGCATGTTTGTTTCCCAGAGTTCTGGATCTGTGTAAAAGAAACAGGCCCTTAAAATATCTGGGTCTCAGCTTGAAAAGTCTCAAGGGACCAAAATGGTAGTTTTATAGTTTGATTACTGGCCATTTTGTTGCAATAAGGAATTATTCTGGTCTTAGAGAAGTTTACAATACTTTCAACTGTTTTGGGATTAAACAATTTTTTAAAACCAATTTTAGAGCATCAGTGGTAAAATTGGAGAAATAACATGGCGGCTGTTGGCTTCAATTGCTTGTACAGCATGCAATGGTAAATGAGCTATTCGCTTTACATAGAGATCAGTGAGGGTTGACTGGTGAAGCATTCACCCCTTACTTGCTGTCAACTATTCACAAAAATTTACATTTTGTAGGGCTGTTCATTTTCGAATAATTTAGTACTAAATTACTCGAAACTGGCATGGGTTTGACTGAATATTCAATACTCGCCAATCAAGTTTTTCACGCATCAGCTGCAACTGCATGCCGCGCCGGTAAAAAGTTGTACGCAGAGCACGCCGGTGTTTTATGTGCGGAAATCGACATTATGGACTGCTTGATCACCGTTTTTTGTATGCGCCTGTTGTATCAAGATCATTGCGGGTACGCATAACATTCTGATAAGAAACCAAACTCCAGTCTGCATTTTTGCAGTAATTATTTTATAAGTGTCAAGAGTTTTATGGACGGTAACAATAAACCACTGTCCATAAAAAGTTACCATTGACAAAAATGCGGCAATTAATACTGCTAAGCACTGTAACCTTTCTCTTAAAATAGCATCAGAGTCGTATCTGGACGTGCATATAAATTTCTTTTTGAATATTCGAACCGGCAAAAAAGTATTCAAATATTTGGTATATTCGGGACAGCCCTAACATTTTGTAATCCTTAACCCATTTGTCCTACTTTCGGTCATGTGGTCCACTTTTGATCGAGAAGGCTAAAAAATCACCGACCATGAACATGAATGGTAAGACTACGCCCCCATGCCTTAGAACCACCCATCATTTCTGCTGTCCCACCAGCACTCGGGTAGAAGACAGGCAAGCTTAATTCAGCTCAATACTGTACAAATGTATCATTCTGTGAAAAGATCACTTCATTATAAATCTTGAAGAATACATCATACATGTACAAATATATATATATATAATTATATATAATGGAAAAGTAGAAAGTAATGTTTATAATACAAATGTTAGCGCTAACATTCAAATTCATAAATTGAATGATTCTTTTTTGCAATATAAATGTCGTAAACAGACATACTAAGCTTTAGGATTTAAATAAATAAAATCAGCTAAAAGCACATTAATTAAAATGCCGATTGCTCAAACATGTCAAATAGTGATATGTGGGGTACTCTCAACTCGGGAGGCATTTTTTTCATGCTCTCATACATTATACAAGGCATGATCTTGTCCACAAACACTGGCCAATGTCTGAAAATGTACAGTATGATTTTGTGCATTCAGTCAAACCACACTGTGCTCCGTTCTTGACACAGTTTGACTGTTGCATGAGAGACACTATGAACATCTAACAAAAGAAAACCCACGCAGTCCTTTGTTTGTAACAAAGGACTGCGTGGGTTTTCTTTTGTTAGATGTTCACAGTGAGAGTTACATGCAGGATAATTCCAGACTTTGGCTCAAAGATGCCAGTTTGGTTATTGAATTATGTGTCCAATGGGGCATGTGGCTATTTGACCATGTGCACCAATGGTGGAAGTTATCCCTGCCTGGGTCTATATAGGTCTGCAAATTGGGATAATTGCTGTGGTATCTACTGAAGATTTATTCTCTATTTAGATCTGGACCCAGGTTGGCAACCTAAAATGTGGCCAACCCCACCACCTCTGTTGTAGCCCTTTACTACCTACAGTGGACCTTAGCCTTGTATTGGGCGACTTTCATAAAAAAATAAATAATAATCTGCCATGTTTGTGCCACTTTATTTGGACCTCTCATGATCATGTCACAACTCTTTCTACACATGGCCGAGTCCAAATCCGGTATTTTTTGGCGACAGCTTTGGTTCTTGTCATTGGTTCACTGCGGTAATTAGCCACAGCCATAGACAAAAACACCCATTTTGACATGGGCAGAGATGCTGTTGCTAGACCACAAAAGTACAGCGCCCTCAAGAGGCAGCTCATGATCATTGATGACATCGATGAAGTGGATGTTGGTACATAATTTGTAAATATGTCAAGCACAGTGAATGGTTAAAATTTGTAGGAATTTTCCACAAAATTATGAACATTTTGTGGTGACTGACTACCCATTGCATAAAGTATGAGCCTAATGCTGTACATGCATGGATGACAGCATCCAGGTAAAGTGTGCTGGAAAACAAGCTCTTGAATAGTTCAATTGTATGCACACGACTCTGCCATTAAAAAAAAAAAATGTATACACTCAAAAATGGATTACAGAAATGATTCTATCACTTCCTTTTTGTTGAAAACCAGTGTGTCTGGAATTGAGAAACATTTAGACCCCATAGTAATTAGCTTGGCAAGTTTTCATTTGTAAAAAATATTTCTGACTTGGGACTGGTATGCCACGTACAGGCTGTGCAGTCAATCAAAATACAAACAACAGGAATCGCACTGAACAGAGTGGTTCTATTCATCGCACTTGGAGCCCCACCCCCTTCGCGTGAATGAAAGCTTTATTTGAAAAAGCTTCATATATTCATTACCCTCCCATTCAAGGACAAGATAGTTTAAACATTGAGTTGAGTACGCGCAGGAATACGTACATGTATAGAAGACAACCGGCCAGGTGGTCTTTTTCACACCGCAGCTATGGCCGTCGTCCGTGGTTAAACTAGTTTACCGATCATAAAAATAGAGTTCACTTCCATTATGGCATTTTCCATAGTACAGTCGAGTGGAGCCAACAAACCTGGTTTCTGTATTAATGATATAAGCATTCATCATGGTTCAGTTGACCACAACCAACAAAATCAACTTTGCCCAAATTTCCACGATTACCTCTCATAATTATGTGCATACAACAAAACTAATTTTGGCCAATCAGAACCAAAGCATTAGCAAGTGACCAGATTCACGTGTGCGCACCGCACATGTACAAACGACTTTCCCACAATGAAAAGTTGCTGTGCTCATCTGTGGCAATTTTTTTCCACCAGACTACATTGTGTTCACCATATACATGTAGGTCATTCCATAAATTTAGGGTCCAAAAGTGTGACCTTTTTTTGGTGTCCCTGTTACACCTGATGTGTAATTTCCATCAAGTATCATTAAAATTCACTTCACACTATTTTTTACTTGTTTGGCAGGTACTTTACACAATCACTCTTGGAGATAGAAGGCATTAAAGAATGTGTCCTGAATTGCAAAATCTTATACATGTCACTATATGTAACAGCGACACAAAAAAATGTCGCACTTTTGGACCCCAAATTTATGGAATGACCCATGTACATCTTGTGAAGTTGTGAACAGGATAGTAGATGTTCTGAACTGCATGTAAACCGTAAACCAGACTTCACATTGTTCATTTTCAAGGTGGTGCGGTCAAGTAAGACATGCATGAGTAAGTTTGGGTGCTTTCAACTCTTAGAGTAATTTGAATTACTCTTGAAAGCTGTTTTACAGTTTTCAAAAATGTAAAACCAGACAAGATCCGTTTAATTATAAAACTGGCATTGTTCACTGGTAAACAGCCCGAGCTCTCTGTAGAAAACAACATATGCAATTAATATCAAATAATTTCATACAACAATGTCAATAAAAATATGTACTTCAGCAATGTCCATTCTGAATTTACTGTACAAAAATATTACGATTCTAGTACCTTGAAATAACCAACCTTGAATCCTATCACTGTGTAACTCTTTAAAGTTATGCTCACTCGCTCTAAAATGGATGCCAGAAGACCGAGAGCTGGGGATATTTTAAGAGCAAATATTTGCTTAGCACAAACAGTCTTGCTTATCCCAGAGTTGGAGTCGAGTTTTTGCAAGTACTTTCACAAGTACTTTCGCAAGCCCAGTCAGAAGTCCTTTCATAAAGCCAGTCACAAGTAACTGGATGAACAATGACAAAGGAATGCCTTTGTCAAAGCTCATTTGAATAGCTTGTGATTGGGATTATGACTGGAGGGCTTGTGATAGACTTGTGATGGACTTGGATGGACTTGCAGGGACTTGCGATGGACTTGACTACATCTCTGGCTTATCCCAAAGTGATTTTCATGCTAAGAAAAATAGCTGAATACCAGTCACAAGCACATACACATCACATTAAATTTGGTTGGTAATCTGTTTCTGAACCAACCAACCAACCAACCAACCAACCAACCAACCAACCAACCATCCAACCAACCAACCATCCAACCAACCAACCATCCAACCAACCAACCAATACGGTGTAGAGGTCCACGAATGAACCAGATGCACCAAATACCCTTCATGAAAAATACAAATTCTGCTGTAGTAGGCCTTACAGCACAATGTTGCCTACCTCTGGCTCTCCCTTCCTCTCAGAAAAATAAAAACCTTTTCACACTTCTTTTCAAATCCCCTTCAAGCCAACCAAATCCACTGTAAGCAAAACTTGGTCTCAAAGTGCTGTTCTATACCAAAACCTTACGGGATAAAGGATTTGTTTTTGCAAGGTAAATGGTATTTAGAGCCCGATTTTATTTTATTTTATTTTATTTTCTATTTTAATTTTTTTTATTAAAAGAATTATATATGATATTCTCAAAAATCGCACCGACTACAATGAAAAATGTTTCTAGAGGTTTATCAAGGGCCAGTCTCCCCTGTTCAGAATCGCCCACAAAGTTTGCTTCAAAACATGTCGAAACAACGTGTCTATTGCTTTGCCTTTATTAACATTTTCAACTTACCACTGAATTTTAATTCTGGAAACAGGTCGAGAGTTCTGCTTGTCCGAGGAAGAGTTTGGCGAATTTGCCAACAAACCCAAATGAGTGAAAGGGTAGAGCAGGTTGGAAAAAAACGCTCGGCTGAGATAAGGGTTCATCCATGAGGATTTATTAACTATGTGAAAAGGTTTACTCCGATCTCATCCTAAAGGCATCCTTGGGCACTACTGACTACGCTCAAAAGTGCTCCCTGATACTGTGAGAAAAAGAGTACGTTTACAAACCATAATTATTGTGTATCGGGAAGTACAGGGGCTATCGTAGTGGCCACATTACCACCAGGACCCATGACCGTCTGCCACTGGCTCAAATTCTCCTGTATTGTTGGTAGATGTCGGAAATTGACCGTGGAGTACTGTAAGGGATGCTGACCCTGAGTGGTCAAGACCTGACCCTGGGGGAGGATTGGGTTGAAGGCTAACATATTACCATGATGGTGGTGGCTAGGAATGCTTGATGATGCGACAGGAACATAGATGATAGGGTTCGAGTCTGGGCTTGCATTGCTCTGGGCATGCTGGAGAACTGGGTTGTTCATTTGCTGAGGCACCAAGGATGACGGGATGTAGCGTCTTTGCTGCAGTGCTGAGGATGCGGACGAACAAGAGGATGACACAGACGACGAAGCTCCAAGGGACATGATGGGCACAATCTGATCCTGCTGAGGGCAGGGGTCCTTGCATCCAGATGCCCCTTGATTCTCCACGGTCTGAGTGTGCTGTCTCAGGGAGGAAGCCTCTGTCCCGACTGGTACAGCACTCTTGGTGGTTGGGTTCGGGCAATGTGTGGGCGAGGTGTGCCCCTGCGAGGAGCCCTGAGAGTGGGTGCTCTCACTAGAGCTGCTGCGCGTCTCCGTGGACGAGTCCTTCTTGAGCTTCCGGCGCTTGGCAAGGGGAGCGTTGGAAACATCCAGCAGGAGGAAGCCCTCTCTCTGGGCTTGGTGAAAGGCGAACATGGTGGCCTTGACTTTGGTCTGGACGGAGGAGGCACTGGCGGACAGGAGGATGTTGGGGGTCATGAGGGGAGTGGAGCTAGTGGCCTGTTGGCCCTGGATCCACTCGTTGATCAGTAGGTCTTCGATGGTCAGGCGCTGGCTAGGGTTGACAGTCAGAAGACCTGCAATTAAAAAACACAACAAGCACGGCCAATTAGAAGACTCTATATCCATTCGAGTTCAACATTGGAGTTCAACATTGGAGTTCCACAAAGTCTTCCGTATTCAGTTAATTACATGTTTCTGTATGTAATATATTTACCCTGTATCAAATCTTTGGCAGCCTCGCTTACGGAGCTCCAATGCGGTCCCGTGAAGGACACATTTCCATCTTTGATCCTGCGCATAATCTCCGAGGCGCTGTTGTCTCCGCTACGACGCGAAGCTTGGAATGGCACATGGCCAGAGAGCATGGTGTACTGATGAAACAAGAAAAACATCTGAAATTTGATTGTTTCTTTTATCATGCTAAGGAAGGCCAGCGGTAGGCCAGCGGTAGGCCAGCGGTAGGCCAGCGGTAGGCCAGCGGTAGGCCAGCGGTAACCCAGTGTGAGCGGATCTCTTTTGCAAAGAGCTAAGAGATTCAACCAGTGCTGTAATCTGGATCCAGCAAAAACATGGATGCTAAAACAGTGAAAAGGTGGCTTTAGTCCCCTATGGGCAGAGCTGTAGTCGAGTCCCAATCATAGTCCGATGAAAAAAAAACCAGTGAAAAAGTAGACTTAAGTCCACTACGAGTCCAAAACTCAAATAACGAGCTGAAATATGGACTTGGCTAGAGCCCTGGCTCAAATGTAAACTTCAGAGGTGCCAACCTTTTCAAACTCATTTCAGTATTCAAAAGAACAAAAATCAGTATTTTGCTCAGAAAATCTGTATTTTTCATGAAATATAAACTTGAAACCTTGAAACCTGATGTAGTCCACACCACTAAAACAGCAATGGTTCTTACATGGATCCCATATTCTTTTATATTTCAAAAGGTAAAGTTACATCTGTTCGGTTGAAATCATGCCAGTACATGCGCAGTATAATAGCATAATATACATGACAAAACATTGTTATGATTGAATTTCACCAAAATCTGTATAAACAAAAATTCATACTTCAATAATTTTCATGATTTTCCATACGAAATATGGAAAATCCATGCTGGTTGGCAGCTCTAAAACTAAGTTGGATTCTGAAGTACTGTTTTTAATATCATTATTTTCCTGGAATGATGCCTGCATTTGGCAGAGACCGACCTGGCATGATTTCAAGATTGTATGATATTAACCCCTTCTCTCCGGCTGTTATTAATGGGGTGCTGGTATGCCAATACAGGCTTGTGCAGCCAAGTGCAATGCAAACAATAGGCAAACAATGGATTGAGTATGCACAGGAATGCACGTATAGACGACAAACCACGGCTATAGCTGTCGTCTGTATTCAAGAGGTTAAAAAAGTCAGATGTTAATTACCCAACCACTAGTGTTGTAGAGTCCGGATCCGGGTCTGAGGAAATATTATTAGCAAAAATACAAGATTTAAACACTTGAATGTAAAACCTAGAAAAATAGACCGAAGTCTGGACTTGACTTGAGCACTAGCTCCAACCCATACTTCACCCTGGACTCCAGCATACTTTTAAATGTTTTAACCCTAACTACCCCAAGCCTTACAAACTCCAACAGCAGGTTTTGTCTAATTTTGATGGGTTCACTACTGTAGGGCCTTGGCACCATTACTTTACATGGAGCTATGATGCCCCAATTTGTCTAAGTCCAAAGAATGTGCCATAGGTTTACTGCACAGTGTTGGATTTTGACAGGTTGAGGAAGCCTCCTAGTAAAAATGCCTCGTGGGTTAGGGTTAATGGTGTAAGATACACGTCCAGACTCGACCAAGTCCAGGCATGATAGTAAAATAGTACTTTGGAATCCAGCATCAAGTCTACATTCATGCCACCGCTCTAGTTAAGTCCAGGGATCGGATGAGCTCATTTGTCAAGTTTGGGACTCCTGGTAGACTACATGTTGTAAGTCACTGTTTTGGAATTGGACTTGGATCCGGACTGGACTACAACACTGCCAAAAACCAGGTGTACTCCGGTTTTTCCTATTTTTTTACTGGGTTTTTCTGAAAAACCAGCCAAAATGTCTGAAAACCAGAGGGCACCTGAACACCATAATATCCACTCAAGTGTGCCAATGACAGAGTTGTAGTCGAGTCCCTGAAAGTCCTTTCACAAGTCCTTTCGGAAGTCCAGTCACAAGTCCTTTCATAAAGCTGGTCACAAGTAACTCGAACAATTTGAATAGCTTGTGATTGGACTGGAGGGCTTGTGATGGACTTGCAGGGACTTGCAGGGACTTGTGATGGACTCGACTACATCTCTGGCGAATGACACTGAGGCCATAGCCAAAAACAACAAACACTCGCTTTCGGCATTCCTTACTCACCAAAATGACTCCCAGGCTCCAGATATCACAGGAGGCATCGTACCCGCCATCTGTGTTGGTCGTCTGCCTCAAGACTTCAGGGGCTGCAAAATGCAGAGTGAAGCATGGCGTCTTCAATGGCTGGTTGGCGTTAGTGATGTGGGCAAAGCCAAAATCCACAATCTTCAATTCTGCATCTTCAGTTTCATCATTAAATAGCAGGTTCTGGTATGCAAAGAAAGTAGAATTCCAATTATATTTCCAATTCCAATTATATTTCTTTGTACTTTCCAAATAACCTATGAATATGAATATATACAAATACACAAATGTGATTAGATAAATCAATAATGAAATCCATCCTCACATTTTCTTGGGTCAATTTCATGGTACTGCTTACCAGTTAGCATACACATTGTGCTAACTATAGAGATCCTCATTGAGTGATCCCCACAATGTTGCTTCCCAGGTTGTATCGTAAAATTGGGTGTGATCCCTGGCTATACAGCATTCTGGGTTTATGACTTCTGACTAGCGCCCCTGAACAAAGAAAACTGACAATTTGGAAGACTGCCAACATAGGGCAAGATAGCTCAGTTGGTAGAGCACCGGTACAGTATTCCGGAGGTCACAGGTTCGAATCCCGCTCCTGCTAGTTTTCTTTGTTCACTTTGAAAATATAGAAAAATAATTCCAGGTTTTCCACGCCTAAAACTGAGATTATCTTCTTTGTCTGTTTTCAATGGGTTCTTGGCAAGTACTTGCTAGTTTGCTTTTCTGAAAAAGTCCTGAAAAATCGTTTAAAAAGAAAGAAAAAAAAAGATTTTCAGGACTTCAAAGATAGTGTAGCCCTAACAATAGGGCTGTAAATGGTTCCTTTTTTAACCTCTGGCTTTTTACTGTCACCATTACAGCCCTACTCCAACGGCACCCGTACACTTTGATTTTACATATCTCCCCAAATTCGTATCGCTGAACACTTTTATATACATCACTGTAATCCTGAGATGTTAGCAATTTGTACAGTATATAACAAGGCTTACTAAATGCTGATTTCGTCCGGAGCCCTGTGAGGTCTTCAAAAATGACAAATGCTCCAAAACCTTCCAAAACGTCTTAACATGGGGGCGGCTAACTTGTTTGTACCGTCGCTGTGATCGAGAGAAGTCAGGGCACCCGGTGGTTGTAGAAAATGGAATTATGCATGAGTAGCGTGTCATGTACGACGTGCGTGAGAAGTCAGGGCACCACGGTACTCGGCGGCTGCAGAAACCATATGATGCACGATATGGGGCAGAGGGAACCCCCCCCCCCCCCCCCCCCCTCTTTTGTGTTGGTCATTGTGTTCCCGGAATCTCAGGAATTCTTTTTAGAGGTCTAGGGGGGGATGTGTTAGGTAACAATAGTCTGGCGAGTGTATAGGCCAGGGTATTGGGACAAAGGGGGTACCCCTCTGCCCCATATCGTGCTGGGTATAGCAGAAACTGGTCTTGTTATGAATTATGCATGCGGCATCGCACAGATGTATGAACACACGAAACCGCGATTATGCATAATTCATAACAAGACCAGTTTCAGCAGCCGCCGAGTACGGTGCCTTGACTTCTCACGAAACAACCGTGCTTCATACATGACACGCTACTCGTGCATAATTCATGAGCAGACCATTTTCTACAACCACCGGGTGCCCTGACTTCTCTCGATCACAGCGACAGTACAAACAAGATGGCTGCCCCCATGTTAAGACGTTTCAGAAGGTTTTGGAGCATTTGTCATTTTTAAAGACCTCACAGCCAGACGAAATCAGCATTTAGTAAGCCTTGTTATATACTGTACAAATTGCTAACATCTCAGGATTACAATGATGTATATAAAAGTGTTCAGCGATACGAATTTGGGGAGATATTTGAAATCAAAGTCGACCAGTTGTAAAACTTGGCGTGTAGGGGTGCCGTTGGAGTAGGGCTGTAATGGTGACAGTAAAAAGCCAGAAGTTAAAAAAGGAACCATTTACAGCCCTATTTGTAGGGTTAGGGATAGTGCTGGTTGATTAGTGACATTCATTATTGATTAACCCTAACAGTCCTGAATCCCCCAATTTCAATATGATTTTCCACACACCCTAGGGAGTTAGGGTTAATAGTGTGGTAAATAATCATAAGTAATTGATAAATCACGAAAAGTTTGTGATTGAGTTTACCAGAGATGCCACAGGGTCTGCTTGAAAAAACCTGAACTTTATTACATTGTGACAAATAGCAGCGAAGCATGCAACCGAGCATACCGAGCGGAGCGCGTAATACGTAACGACCGGGGTTCTAGCTCTTGAATTTTAGCTTTTTTAGGCCTTTTAGATGGCTCTACTGTCAACCATTCTATATAATGAATGTCACCCTGTTTTATGACAAAAGAAAATGCAAAGAAACAATAGACAAACAATCTAAGCTTATACATGTATAGCCTTAGCCTAAACATGAAGTAAATTTATTTCCAATGTAAACTGTTGATTAATTAATCACAGCTGCATAAAAAAAAAGGTACGATTGCTAATTATTACACTTCAGCGTCAATCTTGTCGATGCATGTGCAGGAATGGGGCATTCATAAAGCCAAGCGCAAGGTCCAATGTATCACTGCATTGTATGCCATAGAAGAAATTTGATACGTATGCCAGCAGCAGCAGCAGCAGCAGCAGCAGCAGCAGCAGCAGCAGCAGCAGCAGCAGCAGCAGCAGCAGCAGCAGCAGCAGCAGCAGCAGCAGCAGCAGCAGCAGCAGCAGCAGCAGCAGCAGCAGCAGCAGCAGCAGCAGCAGCAGCAGCAGCAGCAGCAGCAGCAGCAGCAGCAGCAGCAGCAGCAGCAGCAGCAGCAGCAGCAGCAGCAGCAGCAGCAGCAGCAGCAGCAGCAGCAGCAGCAGCAGCAGCAGCAGCAGCAGCAGCAGCAGCAGCAGCAGCAGCAGCAGCAGCAGCAGCAGCAGCAGCAGCAGCAGCAGCAGCAGCAGCAGCAGCAGCAGCAGCAGCAGCAGCAGCAGCAGCAGCAGCAGCAGCAGCAGCAGCAGCAGCAGCAGCAGCAGCAGCAGCAGCAGCAGCAGCAGGTCAGCTGATGCCGGCTCTGCAACTGCCAAAGTCCTCATAGCAACAGCTTGGAAAACAATTGGCAACTCCTGAGCATTTTTCCTTGCCGCTCTGTTCTTTTTGTGGACCTCTTTGTTTGCGTGAACCTTAAGTGCATTCTTCCCTGACGATCCATAATTAATTTGTTTCGTACACCATGTGCAAGACGCAAGTCCACCCTGGTCAAGTTTTTGAAGGTAGTCTGACAGAAAGTCAACGTTGTCATCCTTTTCATGAAGCCACGTCCATGGTTCCATTTATTTGTCACCTTTGATTCTATGGCCTTTAAACTGTCAGTTCTTTCTAAAACTTTAAATTTTTACATAATTATTTTGCCCAAAATTCTAATGTTACGCGACTCGCAAAAACGTGCACAAATCCTTGACAACACCGCTTGTGCGACAATGATGTGGTTGGTTCCCGGCGTGTTATGCACATTTTTTGTATTCATATATCACCGCGATCGGGAACTACCTACAACTGAAATGATAGCCTTGAATTCCAGGGTGTACATAGGTGTGCTTAATAGCACAACCCGCCCGCATGCGATGCATGCAGCAAGCACACACGACTCACACGAGGCGTGTTGAGACCGTACTGCCTGCAGGGTACGTGGGCTTTCGACTCGTATGAGCTTCGCGTCGGCTGCTGCTGGAAGGCCGGCCGAGTTAGAGCGCAAGTATAGCGCATGCAGTGCCGCGTCGCATGCGGGCTCGGCAATAAAGCCTTGTTTTTAAGGCTACTGAAGGGACAGCGTTGTATGCCGTGCGCGACACGTACTGAACTCGAGCCGCGAGCGCGGTGAAAATCAATGCATTTACCCCGTTTTTTCTTTTCTTTTCCGGTCTTTTTTTTTTAGGACGGCCAGAAAAAAGGCCAGATTTTTGGGGAAATAACTCAATTTGTTTCAGGTTTTTTCCGTTTGTTTAATGGACAGCCGGAAGAACAAAAAACGGAATTTTGGGGGTTCTGTAAAAAAAAAACGGAAATCCGGATAAAACCGGAAAAGTGGCATCTCTGGTTTACTTACTTATTTTTTTACACAGCAGTTCAAACATTATAAATTTGTACATGCATGTCATATACACAATATTCTACATTGCCATTTTTCTATTGTTCGAAGTGTTAATTATTATGACGACTCACTAACAGAAATATCAATCACTACTTGATTTCTAACCAATCACAATAACATACTTATCAAAAATTACTAATCCCGACCCTCGTACTATTTAAAAGGTCAAAATCAGTCAAAAGTTCCTTCCACCTCCCCTGCCTATACTTTCAACACAGACCAGTCACCAATGGTCAGATTACTTATGTGGTTAGTACTATGACAGGTCAAAATCAGTCGACTGGTTTTGACTCTTTCCATTGGTCACAGCATGCCAAATCATTCTCATAGCTAGTTGCTGAAACAGTCATCGCAGGTCAAAAATTAAGTTCTATGCATAGAATTCCAATAGGTCACAACAATGACTTGACTGATTTTGACCCATACAACAACATGGCTCATCAGAATGTTTGTTTGCATAGGAGGGTTAAGCAATTGCAGTTACCAGGGTTGAGATTGGCCAAAATGGAAAATCGAGGACCCCAGATCAACATATAGTTTGTATTTGCCTAAAGGCACCCCCTTAAAATATCAATTTTTATTGGTCTATATCCACTTTTACAGGTAAAAACACCTTTAGGGCAACACCTCCGGAATTCCAGATTGCAAAAGAGATTCTTTAAAAATTTTGAAATCCCGACAAAAAATCCTGACAAATCTCACTCCTGAATTACTTAATAATCGTAATTACTGATTAATCCTAACTGCCTAAATCACCGATTAACTTTCAGCAAGCACGACAGGAGGATTAATCGCTGATCACAGTACGTTACTCTCTAAAATCTCTAATCACAAGTGATTAATTATACTGATCGTTCAGCACTTTTCAGGAGTTTGGTTGCTGAACCCACCTCTGGCTTGAGATCCCTATGCACTATTCCTCGTTTGTGTATGAAATCCACCGCCGACACCAACTTCCTCATGATGGCGCTTGCCTCCGACTCATCAAAATGCTTTTTCTTGCGGATTCTGTTGAGCAGTTCCCCTCCTCGACACAGCTCCATCACGATGTACGTGTGCAGCTGTAATTCAACCATGTTCACAATTAGCGTGCTAAAACTGGCAGCAGCAATACAAGAGCATGCACGGAAACGTAAATATGATGTTCTTTTATTCTTGAAATCATGCTATTCTTGGACAACTTTGTACATGTAGAGCACACGCAATATAGTTTATAACAGGGCAATGCATAAACGTGACCGGAGTTGTCTCAGAAAACATTTCTCATAGTGTTTCAATACAGACCACATGATGCCTGTCGTTGAAACATTTGTGTTTGACCTGCATTTAGGCCATTAGCCTGGGGGGTTGGTCGGTATCAAATGAGGGGAATAATGCTCATGGTGATTTTTGGCAAGGTATGCACCCCTGTAGTTGGAAAATATGTGATAGCATTGCAGCGGTGGCAGCTTTTTAAGTGTAATCACCCTTTTAAAAATATGGCCGCCAAAATGCTTTTTCCACATATAATTAATCCGTTAACAAGCATATTGGTGGCCATTTTGAAGAAACAAAATTAAGAAGTGATAACACCCAAAAAGCTGCCACCGCTCACGCTGCAATGCCATCACACATTTTCCAACTCTAGGTGTGCATATCTTGCCAAAAATTGCTATGGGCATTACTCCTCTCGATCATTTGATACCGGTGGCCCAATTTTTGGACCGAGGCTGATGGCCAAATTTGTGTATTGCATTTTAATGAACAAGACGTTTTTCTTAGATTTAGAAAGTCACATGATTTAACAGACATTATGTGATTGGCTTAATGCCTATGAACGGCGATGGATAAATTTGTTAAGCGCGTGAGTGTGGTAGTTTTTCAAGGGTTTCAGCCCAAAGTGTAAATCCCCATTGCACAAAACAACGTCAATGAGCTTGAAATTGTTACTGATTAATGCAAAAATTTTGTTTTGGTACAACATTTTGAGAAGCAATATTTTCAGTGATGTGATTACAGAAAGACTAGTTTGCACTTAGGGCTCTGCATCCAAACCGGGTACCCGAGTACCCGGCCGCTAATGTCAGGAACCGGTTCCAGATTATGGAATCGAGTACCCATAACTGAAATAACGTATTACTTTGTAATTTCTCAGACAATGAAATTTGAATGTCACTTTTCAAAATGAAAATTAAAGATTAAGGTTTATGATGCTTGCAAAAATGCAATTTACACTGTAAAGTTGTGGAGCTCATTGTACACACTTGCATCTTGCTGCATTGATGGACCGATGTGGTAGTATCAAATGCTCGGACCTTTACGAACAATACGAACAGCAATATCCGAGATTTAACTTCTGGGTTTGGCTTTTCTTAACGGTTACCCGAGTACCCGTGCTTTTTTTCAATCAAGTACCTGATTCCCATACTACCCTTAAATACACACCCCTACTTGCACTTCTGAATAGCAAGAGGTTCTATATCCAAGTAAGCAGAGTTGTATTTGAGTCCCTGCAAGTCCTTTCACAAGTCCCTGCAAGTCCTTTCACAAGTCCCTGCAAGTCCTTTCACAAGTCCCTGCAAGTCCTTTCACAAGTCCCTGCAAGTCCTTTCACAAGTCCCTGCAAGTCCTTTCACAAGTCCCTGCAAGTCCTTTCACAAGTCCCTGCAAGTCCTTTCACAAGTCCCTGCAAGTCCTTTCACAAGTCCCTGCAAGTCCATCACAAGCCTGCAAGTCCTAATTCCAATCACAAGCTATTCAAATGAGCTTTGACAAAGGCATTCCATTGTTCATCCAGTTACTTGTGACCTGCTTTTATATGAAAGGACATTGATTGGGCTTGCCAAAGGACTTGTGAAAGGACTTGCAGGGACTTGAATACAGCTCTGCAAGTAAGTGAAATCAATGTCCAGCACATGCACAAATACACCAAAACAATTTGTCCAAAGCCTGGCAGAAGAACGTATGCATGAACTCAAATGTAACCAACCTTTCTGCCTTCTGTCAGATAGTCGATGAATTTACGAGTGTGGCTTCAAATGTTATATCTGATCAAGGGTCATGTGTAACTCACCTCATCCTTATATTCTCCCTGCAGCTGTACAATGTTGGGATGCCCCTGACACAGCTGGAGTGACTTGGTTTCCTGGCTGCAGTTTTTCCTTCTGCTGATGATCTTTACCGCGTAAGCCTGCCCAGTTTTCCTGTGCGTACATTTTCTTCAGAAAAATAATTAGAAAGGCCATGTTTGAAAAGTTTGCGAGTCGGACAGGCTTTGATTAAAAAACCAGACACACTACTAAAAAAGAAAATAAAGGGCTGATGACTTTAACCCTCCAGGGCATTTTGGCTAGTACCCTGCAAGACGCATCAGATTGCAAAAAAAAACACACGGAATATTTGGTGTTTTGTAAAAAAAAAAAACGGAAATCAACCGGAAAGGTGGCATCTCTGAGTCCAGCAAAGTGGAGCTGTCAGCACAGATGCACTGTACTGCGTCTGGCAGGGTTTAGAGTTAAGAAAAAAGGGAAAAATGGGTAGAACAAACATAATTCATCTTCAGAAATGAAATTCTGCTTTGGAAGCAAACCTCATCATTTGTGTACTTAAATATAAAAAGCCTCAGCAATTAATTTGATTCATGAACATACTTTTTGATGAGTTTTTTTCTAATTTACAATTTTGATGATTTGCTATAGACATATTACAGTCAGGTTTGTGGGTAACACCATGTGGTGAAAAGCGGTGGTGATGTTTTCTCAGTGTTTCAGACAGTGTGGTCTGTCCTAGTAGAAAGATGGACAGTTGATATTGGATGTCTTTATATTGCCATCATGGATCATGGTTTCTTGTAACAACACAAAATCCTTCCCATCAAGAAACCAGTATTTTGCCTTTGAGAAAGAACTTGCTTAAGTTATGTCAGGCCAGCTAATTTTGTTGATTTGTATATTTCAGGTCAATCCAGTCGGTTAGCAATTTGATACAGTTTCATTCATTTTCAAGAAACCAGTATTCACGGTAACATCATGTAAAGACTTCTAGCATCAACAGTCCGGCATTTCCAACAGACGGATCTCCAAAATGTTCAGCAACCATTCTTACTCTTTCAGTATCACTAGACCAAATGGTGTGATTTATAGTTATACCAGGCTTTCAAGCAGACCCAGGTGAAAAAGCAGGAGAATAGTAGGATCAAAATTCTCAAAGCTGGATAAAAGTAGGACTTTGGAGGACAAAATCAGGATAAAAGTAAGACTTTTGCGGGCTTTCTGGAGTAGTTTTTGTTGATACTCACCCATGTCCACAGCATCACAAGCCTCATTTGGCATGTTCTGTACTCACAACACTTGAGCTTCATTCTCAACTAATAAGCTCTTGGAAGTAAAGTTGCAGTACTTATGCACCCAAGCCCTTTATTGTGTGATTTTCATATGACAGTGTGTAACACTGTTACGAAAAATATTCAATGCGATTTCATTTTTCAGAGTTGTGGGACAGACAAGTAGGAAAAAGTAGGGAAAATAGGAATTTCAAGGAAAAGTAGGAGCGAGGTAAGCAAATTTGGAAAAATAGGAAAAGAAGGAACAGTTGAAAGCCTGTTATGGGGCATATTGATAAGTTTATTACCTGCATATTGAAAAGCTACCATCGCCGAGTGGCTCTGACTTCAAATCAATCTCATACGTCTTGTGAAACACAGATTCCTGAAGAGACAGAAAAAAACAAAATGACTGCATAGTAATTATAACAGCAGTTCTTATACACAGGATGTCAGAGCCAGCACAGACAGTCTGGGCGTATAAAACACAGTATCTGATTACATGTATACAAGCACGACATACATGTAGAATAATTCCAAGTGCTTGTGATGTATAGAACTCTGTTGTACAAGTTTTAAAAAAAGAAAAAAGTAGTGCCACACATTTTTCAAGCGAACAAAGAAAACTGAGAAGTGCAGGACACTAGCTGTGACCTCTGCAATACCATACTGGCACTCTACCACCCAAGTTACCTATGAGGCAGTATACAGGTATTTATTAAATTAGAGTCAAGGCGTGAAAACTATATTTTCCTCGTCATTAAAATCACTTTTATTCCTTCCTAAACAAAAATGAAATCTTCTGGCACTGAAATTGACTACAGACCTTTTTCACCCATGTGACCAGATAGTGTGACAGTGAAATGTAAACCAAACCACCATGTGTGGACACCCGTGGGGTCATCATAGCATGCTTGTCTGCTCTACTTGAATAAGCACATCATTAGCATCGCGACACGTCATGCTACACGTGAAAAAGGTCTATTAAAAACAAAACACAAGCCTCTTAAACCCCTTGCGTACGGATGACGCCAAATGGCGCAAACAAAACAGTGGCACCAGGCCGGATGATGCCATTTGCCAGTTTAAATCCATTGTGGCCGCTTCGTTTGGCTGCACAGGCCGCGCCAGCACCTCACTACGATAACCGTACTCAAGGGGTTAAACGTAACCTACCTTAATTTTAGATGAATGCGATATTTGTTCTAGGGAAGGCTTGTTCTTATCTGGTGCTGGCTGTAGTAAGTCGGTTGTGACCGCGTTATCGCTATACAGTACTGATGGTGCTATAAAGGAGTAGCCCTTTTGATGAAAACAAAGAAATATAATACATGTAATAATAATAATGTGCTGCTTATTTAGTGCTTTATACAAATGTCTCAAAGCACTTCACAATTATTACCCCTGGTCATCAGGCCATGAGATCAGTTCTATGCAGCAGTTTGAGATCAGTGCAATCTGTTCTCTTCCCTCACAGGTATATAACCATTTATACTACTGGGTAGAGAGAGGCAATTGTGTCTTGCCCAAGCACACAAGCACCATAAGCCCCTGGCGGGGTTCGAACCCACATACCATCGAAAAGAGTCAGACATGGCAATGACATACATTGCAGCAGTGGAATGGCGAAGAACCTCGTCAAGATTTTCACGGTGGGAAATCACTGAGCTTGATTCATACTTCAGGTGAAACTGAGAAGCTGTTTGATTCTCCGTGAGCAAGAAAGTACCCAAGTACATGACCAAACATTGTATGGCCTATAGTGAGTTTCGGACAATCCGAGTTCATTTGTTCTGCAGTTTTGGCCTGACATCGATCTGGTGACCATGGTAAAGAGAACTGAAAAAAGTGTAACCCAACACCACAAAAAGGGAGGAATTTAGCAAAATTTGAAAATTGGGACTTGGACATTTTCTGAAAGTATGCATTAACTTGATAACTTTTGTGTTACTTTTGTTGTTTTGAGAAAATGAAGCTCAAATGTAACCAATGCAAACTATACTCTCCGAGCACAGCATAGTGACTCACCCTAGCAACTACTATGTTCCCTTTTTTTGGTTATAACACTTTGGGACATTACAGAAAAGGATTTTTTGGGATGTAAAAAAAATGTATAATCCTAAAACGACCTTTTTAGTCAAGAAATGTTTTTGCTTGTACCTCAGACATTTTTTACTATTTTTAATGTCAGACAACATCTCAACACCCATCTTGAACAGTTTTAGCCTTATACAACTAAGACCAGTCTTTTACAATGTTTGAGTGACAAAACCTCAGGTTACACATGTGTTTCCCTGCAATCTAAAATCTGCCTTCTTCAAATAATTAAGACAAACAAAAAAAAGCACTCTTTACCCGGAACACTCTTGCATCAGCCGTCTTGGGTACAGCAGCAGGCGACTCGGCAGGGGACAGGTTGGTGAACTCATCAGCGAAGTTACTGGTGTCCAGTTCCCCATTGATGTGCGGCCTGAAAGGAGGGGTAACCTTCTTGGCTGCAAGGTCCTCCCAGTTCAGATCCTGTAGAGTGTATCAAGGACGTTAGAGTGTACGGTCAGGACGTGCTTACGACAGCGAACATTAAAACATTGCCAGTCCAAAATTGGCAAAATGGCACCCTCTATTTTGAGGTGGAACTTGTAAGACTTTCCAAAGTCAAAGAGCAATTTCAAGAAAGGCTTGAACATTTTCTGTATTAACATCTTGAATAAGGATGACGGTCATATAGCTGCGGTTTGAAAAACACCACCTGGGGCCAATTTCACAGTGATGCTAAGCACACAAATTTGCTAAGCATGAAAAGTTTTTCAGGGTAAATACAGGATTACTTACTAAAATGTGTGTATCGCTTGTGTCTGGCATTCAGCTGTTGTTTGCTTAGCATGACAATTTCATGGCCTTTTGGTTGGTAACCTGTTTTAACTAAGCAAGAATTGTTGGTGCTAAGCAAATTTTTGTACTTAGCAGCTCCGTGAAATTAGCCCCAGGCCAGTTGTGGTCTATATGCACATTCCTGCATGTACTCAATCCATTCATGTTTCAACTATACTGTTCTTGAATGGAGTGTAATGAGCTTTGTTTAAACAGAGCAAGCTTTCATACACACGAAAGGGGTGGCTCCAAGTGCAATTCTCAGCATAGCAGCACCGCATCAACAACAGCCTGACAATAGGGGTTAAAGAGAAAACTGCCTTCTAAGATTTTTGCCTGTTCACTGGACAAGAGGCCTTATGAAACATTTGCCTGCTGATATTTAATTGTAGTGTCTTACAGGTAGTTTCCTCTTCCCCATTGTACCTCTAAAATTTTCGAAATTGTCACCCAATATATTTTTTAGATAGAGCCATCTTTAAATGAATCTCCCAACTGATCTATTGCAAATAACGGCACGACATGCTGGTCGTGGTCACGTGTGCCTTGCTGAAAAAAATTATACGATGGCTGTTTTATGTCCACATGTTGTGAAAGAGATTGAAGTATGACATCCTGGATACAAAGTGTTTGTCAGTCCTTGTGGATATAAAACAGCCGTGGTACCATTTTTCGCAGCAACGCATACAAGGTTCACATGACTGCGACTGGCACAATGTGTTTACTCCTTGTGTCCGGATGACATCTATAGACGTCTACAGAAAATTACCACCTGGGCGGATGACGTCTATACACGCATTCTTTGCATTTTCAATCCATTGTTGGATTGTGTATGTTACGCTTGGCTGCACAAGCCTCTTGTGTCTATTTTGCAATAAATTTGAGGGAATTTTCGAGCGTGTTTCTTCAGCTTCCTCATTTTCAAGAACCAGACCAAGACTGTGTTTCCTCAGTTTCTAGAAGCAGGTAGGTCTTTGTGTTTTTATTCAAGACATTTTAAAATATGAATAACGTTAGGCATTGGAAACCATATTTTTTTTCAAATTGTTGTCTGGCAGAAACTTGGATTTTTTAAGTCATGCCGCTCAGAGAAAATGCGGGCCTCCATTTTGTTTGCTGCTGTGTAAGTTGCATATTCATCATTTTTTTCACCGATCGAGCAATCTATTGGTCAGCGACCGTGTCAAAGTTCAATCATTTGAACTCTGTAGCGATGCCGCCAGCGTCCATTCGGCGACTGGTGGCTGGCAATTTTTCAGTCACGCGACCGACTATAAACCAGGGTTTAGTCTGCTGTAACGCAAGAGTTAGGAATGTTTTCTGACCTTGAAAAGAGCATGCCGTTTTATTTCCTGGACACCGGAAGGTCCTGAGCCGAGGCGTTTCTTGGGGTCCTTGACCAGCAGCTTATTAATGAAATCCTTCATAATGGAGGAGAAACTGTTGGGCATGCCGGGGTAGCTGTTTAGGATGCGTCTAGGGAGGAGTCGAGACAGAAACCACAAATTAAAGTGAAAAGCGAAGTATTACTCAACCCAAGCAACTTCAACTCTCCTGTACAATGCTCACTCTTGCAATGGCCTCAGTCAATCTTGATCCAAACAATCAAAACAAAACCAAAATTAAAACCTAAACATGTAAAAACAAATAGGTTTGCAAAAATACTTTGTAGAAATATAACCCTTTTGTGAGTATGTTGGGGTTCTAAAGGCCAATTTATATATACAGTTTGTATATGCGACATAGTCGCGCAAAATCTTTCTAAATTTACGCAAATCTTTTTGGTGCGTTTTCATTTATGCGACAGAGTCGTGCGATGAGACGCTCATTGATTTGTGCGTATTTAGACAAATGCGACAATATCGCATGACAAAGTCGCGTGGATGTAAATTGGCCTTAAGGAGAACCATTTGCTTACTAGATGTTTTGAACAGTATGTACTGTTTGTCTCCAGAAGGATGAAGGATACAGGGTTCCCACAGATCTTAAATTGATAGTGCATGACATTTCCATGACTTTCCTGGACAAAATAACGGTTTCCATGACCAATTCGTAAGCTGTTTTTTTACATTAAGTCTTAGTAAGGCTGTGTCCGAATTACTTGGCTACGGCTTGAAATTACACACAAGTCTATGTGACGTGGCTGCAGCCACAACCATAGACTTGTGTGTAATTTCAAGCCGCAGCCAAGTAATTCGGACACGGCCTAAGAGTATAAATACACTGACCAATCACCACACTGAAAATAAAGGTCTATATAGTGTGCATTATTTACCTCCCCTTACAGCCAACTGATCCACTCATTTTATTTTAATGTCAAGAAGGACAGGGAGAATGCTCAATTCTGCTATTTGAGGTAAAATGTGTGGGTTTTTTTGCATTTTCTGTACGACTACCATAGCCAAATATTATGTATCATCATGTGTGGTTTGTGCAAGATTCAATGACTTTTCCATGCAAGCCAGGATTTTCCAGGATTTTCCATGACTGCGGGGACTCTGAGGATAACAACTGGGAGTGTTTAAAGCTGCAGTCCCAACTGGAATCCTACATTCTACCTGAGGATGAACAGAGCTTACTGTTTGAAACATCCACACGAAAAACAGTTTTTCCATATAGTTATAGTATAAAAACTAGGGGCGTATGGTGCTATCCTGTGCACGCTATGTGATCGGTTTTACATACATGTACAGACACAATCA
This sequence comes from Hippasteria phrygiana, assembly GCA_037893225.1. NCBI lineage: Eukaryota > Metazoa > Echinodermata > Asteroidea > Valvatida > Goniasteridae > Hippasteria > Hippasteria phrygiana. Next base: position 110,284 of record JAZGUH010000417.1, read on the forward strand.
TAGCATTCCAAGAATCTGTCCAAAGTGGGCAAGTAGGATGAAAAATACACAGATGCACTCATTGAACAACGCACTCTCTGCCCACTTGCAAAATGGCTTGTCAAGACGCATGACGAGATACATGTACCCTCCACATGTAGTTTTCATAAACTAAAATTATTGAATGTCAGAACCCACTATACCGCAAACCTCTGCAAAGTAGATCTTACTTTGAGATTTCTGACTGTGTGTTCTTCTCCCCCTCCACAGTGAATGGTGATGCTCCAGTCAGGAGTTCATAAGTCAGTACGCCTAGCGACCACCTATCAACAGCCTTGTCATGCCCGGTCGTTCCACCTCGAACCACTTCGGGGGCCATGTATTCAATTGTGCCACAAAATGAGTAAGCTCTGGAGTCCTGTAAAAAGAAAATTTTAATTTTTTAAACAGTTAAAAAACCAAGAGTTAAATATTTGAGTAGACATTAGTTACATGTATTCTATATACAATGTATATTTGTTATTGCTTTCTGTTTTATCATAAAATTCTTTTATTATTATTATTACATTTAGTTTTATACTTTTTGGGAAGGGTGTTGCTTTGTTTGGTTTCAGAGTTGTTTTTGATCAAAAATCTGAAATTTACATCTACAGGTACAATGTAGTTTTTTCAATTAATTATACACCTTGTGAAAATTAAAACAGAGGATTAACTTGGCTATCACTTTGATGCAAAACAAAAATACAATGTATAACAAAACGATAGAAATGACATAACAAAACTAAGTTTGTAAGGTACCGACATATATGAAGAACTCTTTCAACCTAAAGTGTGTAATTACAATGTATAAGCTTAGGAAATACATGTCATAAACTTCCAATCCTGGCTTATGTTTACAATTAATTAGAAAAACCACTACATGTACAAAAACATACAGGGCTACATTTTCCACTCCACCATGGAAGACTTTGTCTCGCTACTGTGATTTCCAATCTTCAAACCTGACAAATTCCTGAAATATTCATGCTTACAATTTTCAACTACAGTACTCCTGGGAAATCAATGTACCCATGAAAGTAAAACTGTGTTTGCACATTGTGGATATGCATTGGAAACCAGCCTTGCAACCAAGGCCGTTTCTGCAAAATGCACACTAGGCCTATACATGTACATCCTATTCAAACCTACATATGTAAAATAAATTTTCTTTGAGTTTCTACAAACATCATGGGTAATCTTAAAGTGCATGGAAGTCCATTCTAATCCGAGACGATGCATGTACAAATGATTTCCGAGATTTGAAATCAAGTCGGTAATCGGTATACGTAATTGGACGGTTTTATTCGTCCGGGGCCGGGGGTATATGATATAGCACATACCGTTTCAATTGTGGGGACAGTACATGTACGTACATCTTCGATCCAAACATGCGTGCGCTTCGAATTCAATTACAGACTTGAATAATACTTTCTCAGCTTTTGAGCACAAGATGGGCTCGCTACCGAAATGAGACGGAGCAGTCTGATTGGTTAAGAGTCAGGGGAATATGAATATCCATGTTACATATTTCAGTGCTAACCACATGGTGCATCGCGCAAAGCATACAGTACACAGCTAGTAATAAGGTCGTACAGGTATCGGGCGTCACGAGTGTGTGAGCGCTAGATAGAGTTACATTTTTACAACAGACGCCCCCTCATTCTTTGAAGGGGGGTTTGAGAGATCCTTGTAGTTCAATTTTCGCTTTTTCGGAAAAAAACTTACACCGACCTAGAAAAAAATAAATCCCCATACCTTTAATGGATGCTTCTTATTATGTCAGATAGGCTACCATTGGCTGCTTTATGATGCATATGCACTGGTTGTATATTTGAATATCAGCCCGGAGACATGTTAGTCAAGTCGTTAGACATGTCGGAACTTCACGAATGGCGGGCGTATTAGCATAACGTATCGTGCTGGTAATATGATAATGACGACGCCTACGGACAAAACACGACTGTCTTCAAGTCTAATGATTTCCAAGCTTCAAAACTAAGATTGTGCCAACGTTGAAGCCAGTCAACTTTGCCTACAGGCACAAATAAGACATGTCTTGAATCTGGCCACGGCCTCTACTCACAGGCATGACAGGAGATTGGATATTTATAGCGGGAACGCATCGCAAATTCAGCAGTCCGTGGGGAAAATCTGAAAAATGAGTGGCGGTTATGAACCTCGGGACCGGAAAAAAAGGAAAAATCCCCACTCCAGTTTGCTGGAAAAAAGCAGCAAGGATTTATAGCCAAAATCACGAGGCTGGGACTGCAAAACACTTTTATTTTTGGCAAATTGAAAAACCAGCCACCCTGAAATTGGAGTGGCAACTCACATGTTGTGATAACCTATAGGACTTATGAACGGCTTATGGAGGGCTTTGAGGTGTGAAATTGATTTCTACCTCTGAAAGCACTACAAGGATTGCTTGCCAGTTATTTAAAACCCCTTGAAGTACATGTATACATGTACTCTTGTTTCAGTTTAAAAAACATAAATTATATTTTATTTTGACAGATACGGGTACATAGTGCATGTGAACCTTTTGTGCTTATCGTTAAAGAATTCAAATGACAAAAAATATACATGTACATGTACCTTCAAGATGACTACTATGCATATACATGTATGTGACCCGCTCTACAAAAAAGGTACATGTATTATTTCACACACAGGGCTGTTCTATGCGCAAGAGGGCAACAAAATATTGACATATAAGTGTTTTGTTTGTTTTTGGTTTGTTGGTTTGTATTTTCATAATTTATTTTCAGAAACGTTAATACTGATGAATAAAGATGAAAAAATAAATGTCGATAGAAATTACTTCTATCTCATTTCTTTGTACTTTTTCATTTAAAGGGCTATACATGTATCTTTAAATGCACTTCCGTTAAATTAGAAAATATGAGTATACAAATTGTCAAGATATCTGGAGAACACAAAATGCCACAGGGGTCAAACCTACACCAAATTAAAGCTAAGGATGTGACAAATTCAACTATGTACATGTATATAACTCATTATTCAAATTTTGCAACATAATACCCAATTTTGTAGAGCCAGTCACATATGTGACCCGCTCTGCAAAAAGGGCACTTACCGTAATTTTCGGAATATAGGCCGCGGCTTATACGTTGATTCTCACGCTGAAAAATGTCCCTGCGGCTTATACTCCGGGCGGCTTATACAGCAACATTTGAAGAATAAAATCAGTCACAGAAGCCGCGCCTCAGCGTGTTGGAAATAAAGGAAACCAGTCCAGAGGGACCGAATTGACTTGCAAATGTACCGTAAGTACCGTTCACACCTCACAAATCGTGTGGTGCGTCTGTTCGTTTTTTTCTGTTTTATCGTTGTGTAATCCATGTTGTTTATTATTTCACTGGTTAACGTAGGGTCCGGCTATCAGAATTTTCAATAATCGATACATCGGAGGTCCAACATCGATTATATTCGATGTCAAAATGTCAAAATTCTGGGACTTAACGAAGCTCTAGTCAACTATTATTAGTATTAAGGATCATGATAAACACATACCTCCACCGCTTTGAGGCTTAATCTACCGCATCTGCGGTCTGCGAATGTGACAAAAAAATACAAGTTGTGTACGTATTAAAGCCTACAATAATTGTAGGCTTTAATACGTACACAACTTCCATTTCCAGCGTCCTCTAAAAGTAAACAAAATATTGTTGCAATAATGTTTTGTTGCCACATCTTTGCGGAAAAGTCACGTACTTCCGGGGCGCGGGTACCAGTATTGTCCGTAGTAACAAAATCGCGCGCGGGCACCATGCGACGTTCATTTTCACATTAGGAGAATTTTTACCGAAATATTACAATCCATTGCAATCCGCTGAAATCTTTCAGTAAAATATATTAGTCTATCTGCATATATATTTATTATTTATCAATTGTCATTCTGGCGATTTAATTTCGTCCTCGTATGTTCCCCGAAGTGGAGAAAAATCCAGACAAAAATCATCTTTCGTTTACAGCAAAACGAATTATTTTCTTCAGATCTAATGAGCGTGCCTAGTTTTGGATTACACCATATGCTACGAGGGATGTTGTTGAATTTCCGAAAACATTGTCAAGTAGAGTAAATGATAATGTGGGAAATAAAAATCGTATTTGTGTTTGAAAAAGAAGTTACTTGCTTCCAGGCGTATTTGCTTTATATCAAATTTAAAGAAACATTACTTTTATACTGAAATCTTAAGCCGAAACCAATAAACATCCCTTTGCATGAATTAGCAAGGCCCCCAAATTTATGAATGGTTGCCAGCACGTACATGTATTAAGCGCGCAACAAAATCTACTTTGGCCAATCAAAACAACGACTAGCGACACGTGCCGGTGAAAATAGACATGCTCGCCGTTGCTCAGCGGCGGAGTACAGACTCTGTATTATCGCGGTACTGGAAGTGGTTTTTACAATGATCTCAACTTTGTATTCATAGTTAATGTTTGACCAAAACATCCCCTGAATAAAGTACGATATTTTCCCTGTCAAGTTCAAGTTGAATAAAGACGATTAGGCCTGCAAGATATTTCTTAACACCCTGTCCCCCCCGGAAGGCGACAAAATTCACTGAGACAAGTCTACTGATTGACGATTGGGGGCGCCATTCACTTTACACGATGCGTCGTCGTTACGCGTTTTATTTTTTTTACCGCACTGTCATTTTGCTCCCGTACGTTTTTACGATTTCGCGGTGGAAATATCGTCCTTCGGCGTCATTTTGCATTTGTACATGTAGCTGTAGAATGGGAACCAGACAATAGAACTTCCATGGACAGACCACCATTGAAGATTTATGTTAAAATAAAGACGGTACTTTTTAGCAGACACGGTGAGGCAAAAAAGTTTTGGAAAACGTGAATTTATTAAAAATCATTAAAACTCAATAAAAGTCCCGACACAACATTTTTATAATCGTCATTTTTATACAACTTAGCAGGAAGTCCTTAATGCCTGATGAACTGGATGAACAATCGCCATACGGTTGGCAACGCAAAAAAAGGAGTAATTTCCGATGCCGCGATAATAAGAGTTGCCGCGATAATTAATAGGGAGTCCGACTAGCGCTTCAGCATGCAACATGATGACTTGTGGTTGGACGTCGTCAGCGCCGCGGTGCGGCTTATACACCGGTGCGACTAATACGTCAACTTTAAATCTTAATTTACAGATTTTTGCGTGCTGCGGCTTATACCCCGCGCGGCCTATATTCCAAAAATTACGGTACATGTATGCTGCAAAATTTGTGCTTTATCATGTTTATATATAGCTGGAAAGGCCATTTTATAAGCTTTCATATGGTATATGTCTGAGGTCTCTAGCATTTTGCAATCACGAGATATTTGGAAATTTGCATGTTTGTTTTCAAGAATTTCTTGAAATGACTTGAGGAGAAACAAGCCATTTAAAAAAACAAAAAGCAAAGCAATAGATGGAAGCACTCGACAAAAACACATTCTTTTTCCAACTTTATTCACTGAAATCAAAGAGATTGGTTATGAAATAGAATAATATAGGTATCAAAGATGCCAAAAAATTCCCTCCCTTCAAAATCACTTGTTTGAAGAATTGTTCACCCTCTTCACATTGAACGGCCGATAACTCGTAAAAGCATACAGCGACTTATGTGCCCTTTTTGCAGAGCGGGTCACATATGGTCTACATATACATTTGTACATGTATGTTTCTCAGTACAGTTCGGTATTCAATACTTCTTGCCATCACGTTGCACTTTTCTCCAAGCCATAATATTCTAAATCATTAAATCAAACACAGGTTTAGTTTTATCGAACCAGTCTTTTTTTGTATTGCTTGGAGATGCTTAATTTAATCACATGGTGTCACTGCTAGAGGTATACACATGTCGTACAATATGCAGAAAGATCTCTTGTAGGTCCATAAATCTGGCTGAAATCAGAATGTGAAATACCCAGAGCCTCATTTTACAATGTTGACATTTTTGATAAATTGATTAGCTGAGGTGTGTAGAAGTTTTAATACCTGAAAGTTTACAAGAGAACTGTCCCCATTTTTTTTTCTGGCAATAGGGCCTCGGTCTCGGGCTTTACGCATAAATGTACCCACATTCTTGTTGTTTTGGGGCCCAAGGCATTGTGGGGACATGACAATACAACTTGGTTTGAATTTTCCTAAAAATAATGCATTCTCACCAGAGCATTCTTTGTACAATATTTTCACATCCTGCCATGTATTATTTTACAAATTACTTACATTTTTTTTTCAAATTTATCAATTTATCTTCTTTTTTTAAAAGAGTGGGCTTCACTTTTTAAAGGAGTGGGGTGTCTCTAAAAGAAAAAATTGCATTCTCGTCTGCATCTTAGCTTAGTGGTACATGTACATGTAACACACCAAGATAAAAAAAAACTTTTTTAACAAATTGCATGTACCTTTATGGAAAACCTATTCAATTAAAAAGATCTGAAACCCACCGTATTGGGGAGAAATTCTTTACTGAGTCCAAAGTCAGTCAGGACAATGTGGCCGTCACAGTCTAGAAGGATGTTCTCAAGCTTGATGTCTCGGTAGATTATTCCCAGCTGATATTGAGAGAAAAAGACAAACAAAATTGTACAAACCGATCAGAGAATTGTTCAAAATTCAAACTGTAATCTAACCGGTGGTACATGTCATTATACACTTTGGGATTTATTTGGTTTATCAAGCTACTGACAGCAGATCTACATGTATATCTACATGTGCGAACTGTGGCCATCTTGTAGTGACAATATTAATGCTGCTATCTCTATGTGAACTGGATGCATGTACACCGTACATCCATCCCACAGTACAAGCAAATGAAGCCAGTCGCCACCATATACTACACTGATCTCTATACCATGTATACACTGGATTGGCAGCGCAGCAGTTGCCTATGCGTGAATTGAAGCTACCGCGCGGCCATCTTGCTACATGTATATTCAAAACAATGGCCGTTTTCCAAGCTACATGTACATGCATGAATGCAGTTTGGCAATGGGCTGAATTCGGAGAAAGAGCTGAAGCCAGGGGCTTGGAAAACTGCCATTGTTTTGAATATAGCAAGATGGCCGCGCGGTGGCTTCAATCGCGGAGCTTCGCAGCCAATCCAGTGTATAGAGATCAGTGCCATACTGCCATACTACCATTCCCATTTTATCACTGATCTCTACAGTACATGTACACGTACATTTTATGTATGAAGAAGAAGGATGGATGAAGTACAACATGTACGTGCAGACCCTGGGAACAAGTTTGGCAAACCTACATGTAGATTGTATTGTTTTGCAACTTTTGGGAGTGGTAATATGGTGGATAGCAGCTTCAATACGAACAGCTGATATGCATTTTAGATATTAAAATATTATTATTATTTTTTTATTATCAAATCAAGGAAAATTGTTTTGTTGACAATTCTTAAAAGTATTAACCAACAGTCGGTGCATAAATTTGCAAATACATGTACAATGTACAATGTACAATGTACATGTACCTTTACACTCCTACAATTCTATAAATCGTCGTGTGCCCGGCAGAAGGGCGTAAGGACGAACAATGGGTCAAAAGGTCAAATGGGGTATTTGGGGTAATCGATAGAGTATTCAAATATCTTTATTTTGATACACATTTCGTCTCAAGGGGTTACGTCATTCTGACGTAATTAACAGAATGAAAAGGGCGTAAGGGGTTTTTGCATTCTTTGTTTCCGGCAAAAGGGCATTAGCGTGTAATACCAATGTAACAAAACATGATAAAAGTTCGTTCACCTCTCCACTTCAACGGGGCGTAAGCGCACTTGGAGCAAAGTTTGTTCCCGGCAAAAGGGCGTAAGCATATGCTGCTTACGCGCACGTTTAAGGCAGAAGAACTTCCCGGCAAAAGGGCGTTAGCATCAATATGCAAATAACTGTACAATTAAGTAATAATTTTGTTTAAAAATGCACAGCATTATTGGAAATATTAATAAATTTGCATCTGACAGAAATGAACCTTATGCGATTCTTAATTTAGAAATGGCAACACAAAAACTTTAAAGTTGATTTTCTCGGATTGTGTAATTACGCGTCAAAGCGCGCTTACGCCCTTCTGCCAGGCACACGACGAAATACAGTATCAGATTATTGGTCAACACAAGAGCTCAGTTCCCCTGACCAGCAGACCTTGGGTGTTTTTGTCTATGGCTACGGCTATTCAGTGTGGCGTGCTAATGGTAAAAACAAAGCCATAGCAACGTACATGTACATGTACATGTACATGTACGTGTAATATCTGATTCAGACACAGCCAAAGTCTGGATCAAAGTATGTCCAGAACATTCAACACCATAGCTTCAACATCTATGAAGGAATTGATTTTCCAAATAATTATGTTCTTTTTTATTTGTCTCCCCTTCCCCTCCCCCCCTCCCCCCCCCCCCGATCCAGTTTTGTCTTTCTTTTCCATCTTCAGTGTATGTCTTGTTTTTGTTGGCTTTTCCAACAACCAGTCGGAAAAGGCTTCATTTTTGTTCTGATATTTTTTTATTTTATTTATTTTTATTTCTTATTTCCTCTTCCTATTTTAGTTCTATCCCAAATCCCATAGACTTTGTACTAGGTATTTTCTATGTTTTTTTTGCTCATGGTCTTGGGCTGTAAATTATAGCTAGTTTGAAAGGGCATGGCTCCAGCATTCAGAATCTGTAAAAATATTTGAAATAGCCCTAGAGGATCTAGAGATACATCAATTTTAATGACGGACAATTTGCTTCATTTTTTACTCGGAGGTCAAAGGTTATCCCATGTTTTTCTTTATAATGGCCACGGCACCAAGAAAATCACATAATCACAAGATATTTTCTCCATATCTCCACAATGGTTTTTTTGTTTTCATCTATATTTGGCAGCCGTGTTATGTATGCATTCTTCCAATAATATCTATAATTTCAGACATTCATAATTAATTTCAATGTCAATTTACATAATTAATTAACCCTAAAAGGCACAAAATCCAGCTTTCGAGGGATTTAATTATCTTTCTTTGACACATTCTGACTCACTGGCATCATAGAATCGGTAGATGACATTGTAGGCAGTATCTGAACATAACTTTTTGAGATTTGCAGACAATTTGCATAATTAATTAGATTTTGCATAATTAATTATTACCATTTTGAAATAATTTCAGTTTCAACGGAGATACTGTGTTGAAGACACTCATTCTAGGGAAATAAATGTTTGCAAAACCTATTTTCAACACCTACGAAAACTCCCACTTATCAGTAATTGTTTGGTTAATGCTTTGAAATTTAAATAACCCAAAAATATTAACAAACAAAATTCCCAAAAAAAAAAATTAACAAAAAATATTTTGAAAAATGCACATACATGTACATGTAGCTTCCGCTGCGGGCATGAGCCCGATTACGAGAACCAAACAAAAGTCATCTGTATTAAAAAAAAAAGGCTAGGCCTAATCCTTCAGAAGATCCATTTTGCGAGGGGAAATAAATAAGTTTAAAATTTAAACAAGTTTAAATTTCAATAAACAAAAAGTTACCAGGTTGATTTAAATCTACTCCAGATTTGGAGCCATTATTTTTTAATTGATTGAAACATTGTTTTATTATAAATATCCACCTTACATGCCATGTTATGCTCACCAAGAGCGCATAAATCTTTTTTTCATAAAAATAGATTCATGGCATCAATGATTTTACGATGTCATTTTCAGAGGCAAATCCTCATCTTTCATGAACAGTAAATAAATTCATGACATCTTCAGGCCATGACAATCAGCTGTGAAAGGCAATTATGAATGTATTATGATGATGTATACGGCAAAATAAAAAGTAAAGCAGGCTCCAGCGAAAATAGCGAAAATATCGATATTAGTCTGGTACCCAAGCACACCCAACAGTACATGCGTGTCAAGTTACATAGCACCAGTCTGAACCGCGCACGCGATCAGTTTACAGATCAAAAAGTCGTTCAACAAAAGTGTATTTCCTGAAGCCATTTCATTACCAATATCCTCAAAATTTAGTTATTTACAATAACAATATATTATATTTACTACTTACACACATACCAAGACGGATCTCAAATGATGCCCATTTTCAAGGTGAAATTTGAGCGTAAAAATTTCTTTGGAGCGTCACTTTCCAACCGCTGGGCCGATTTTCAAGCAGGACGCAGCAGAACAAAGAATGAATCTCGGTCATTCGGAAAAATCCAAACAGGGGCCGATATGGTATTAAAGGGTGGCTGCAATGGAATTTTTATTGTGTATATCGATGAAATAAAGTTTTTGAAACACAACTGTGTGTTGTTTGTATTTTTTTATTTCGCGTAAGCATTTAAAAATAATTTTTTTAAGGTGGGAGGGGGTCAGCCCCGCCCATCAAGTGGTAACGCCGATGTGACGTCATCCCGGGAACCGCCGGCTGGCTGTGGTGGATGGTCGGCCATACACCGAGCGTGCGTTGCATTGACATGCACGGTGTTTTTCGCTGTGTCGTGGAAAGCTTTCAGTGTTTTGCGAATGTTTTTCGTGGATAATACCGTGTCGTTGTGTTGCTACTGGATTCAGCAACACCACTAAGGATGGTGCAAGTCTTTACCTCTTTCCAGTAGAACTGAAATACCGTCGTATTTGGACTCGGAGAGTGTTATTTAGCCCTCCATGTTTAGCCTAGCAATCGTTGTTTTCAAGTCTTTCACGCGTTCCGCATCGGGAGTCCGATTCGGAGTCTTCAGTAGTTTCGCTGTTACTCTCACCTTCTGGCTCATACATGTACAGAAGAGCTCCAAGATCCTCCTCTTCCTCGCCCCAATAATGTTCCGAAGAAGTGTCTTAATCAACAAGTCTAAAATCGACACTTGATTGTCAGATTCAGGTCCAAAAGATTCTGTTTGAAGATTTTAACGCGACGAGAAATGTTTCCCTGGTCCCTTCATCCAAAGCTATTTAATCGCGCATGGCTGGTTCCCTCAATAACGGTATACATCCACACGTACACAAACGCACACTGATCAAACTACTCTCGCTGAGTTTCCGTGTTCCCGAGATGACGTCACGCAATTAGGGGCGCGGAAACAATAGAGAAAGGGGGGGACTTTATTCCGGGAAAAATAAACACCAAAAATGGGCAGAAACACAGAAAACACATTTTAATCACATTTCTTATATTGTAAAAGAGTTATACAACACAAAATTAAATTTGTTGTACAATTTCATTGCAGCCACCCTTTAAACAGCGCCAGGATTGGACACGAAAGACTGAAGCGCCTTCCGATTGTTACCGAGCGAAGTGCAACAAAGGCCATCCACGGCCGATCGAGCAGATTTTGCCCACACAGCAGCGGGAGACTATGTCGAATTTTAAGTCATAACTCAAAAACTATTCATCTGTTTGGACCCATTTTTCGTTTATAGTGACAAGAGATATTCATCATGTCTGTCGTCAGACTTCAGTTTTTTAGCATATTTAGTTTCGGAGTGATGATTTAATAAATTTTCTCACTACACTTTTGTTTGATGCACTTTGTGTGTGTGTGGGGCCGTTGGACAATTTTCATGACGTCATTGAAGTGCCTATTTGTACACAAATTTTGTAAGTAGCACTTTGGTCACCGTAAACAACCTCAAATCTTAATCAAACTGAACACAAACATACATGTAGATCCTAATCAGAAAATGTATGCTTAAGAGTGGCGTCATGATGACGTCATCACGTGTCACCATCTTAAAAGTACATTTTTCAAGGGCCCATATCTAGAGAGCCGTAGGTCCGATTGCCTTTAAACCTGGTATGTTGGTAAGCCAGCACGTGTTATACATGTAGATGAAAATTGAAGTGACGTCATGATGACGTCATCATACAATTTTATGGTATTTGTTAGGTTTTTGAACTTTAACATTTGTTAAAGCCATATCTTATCAACAGATGGAATCGGAATCGATTCCAAAAATGATGGATTCGCCCAAGCCTAATCTGAGCCCTCGCACACACATGTTGCCTGCATGAAGGTCATCATATATATCAATTATAAAGTGATTACCGCAAACTTCGCCACATACATCGACTGAAAGTTCTTTCACTTTCAAATTATAAGGCACTTCCGGTCATGTGATTAAAAAAATGAAGACCCTGGATTATTCTATCAATTAGGCTTGGGCAGTATCAAATTCCAGGAGTCCGCGGTTTACATTTCAAAAATACTGCGGTATTCACTAAAACCGGGTAGTATTTAAATTGGGGTATTACATGTACTTACACATGTACATGTACGTCATCAAAAAAATGCCACAGCCCACAGCCCACGCACATCTACAGAAGTATGCCAGCGTGAAGGCTGCTACATGTATCAACTTGAAAAAAATCCTATGCTTTAGTGACAATATTAATATTTGTTTGCAAAAATATATCAACGGGATTGATTTTTTAAAAAGCTCACTTTTTTGTAGTACATGTACTTATTGTTATTTGTACTTATTTGTAACGTCATTTGTTAACAAAATACCGATCATCAACGATTCTTCATGCCTCGCGCACCAGCACTACACATCACATTCATGTATGCACAGCTGGAACATGTGCTTTGCAGTTGGTACCATGCAGCGACAGTGATTCACGTCATGCGCCAGCCCCCGGTTACCAGCGACTCCAACACTGCGTGCGCAACAACAGCGCCCGGCGCTGGTATAAGCAAGCCCACTGTATGATATAGAGGAATCCCACAACGACGAGTTTAGCGCCGATCTGCGCACTTCCGCGTTTGAAAACGAGGATCTCAATGTCAGAGTAAACAACTTTATGCTGATCGTGCGCCTGCGCTGCCTTACATGTATACATGTATGGCCTGACTAATTCATGCATGAATGAATGCGCTGAAAAGCGTTGTTTTGTTTGCCACTGCCATTCTCGTATTTAACCCAGAAGTGTGCTTAATTAATGTGAAATTCCTCTATTGCTCAATGGCTGTTACGCGCTGTATGAACAACTGTCGCCAGCAGCCGCCACAATACCTCTCTCATGGGACATATCCATGCGGAGACTACTGCGGTCGCGCCTGCTTACATCATGCTTGTACCACTTTTACATACGTTCGCGCATCGCGTGGAGTAGAAAGATGGTGGACGGTGTCGTCAACTTGAGCAGCCAATGCAAGTTCAGATTTTTATACATCAGTGGGCAATCCCTCAGGGAGTGAATTATTTCAGAATTATATTTATTCTCGTGCCAGCACTAAAAGTTCACAACAGTTTACAGAGTAACGGCTTGGCTGGTCGAGACAATCACGAAGTGTCAACTATATATACTGACGTGTGACGCTAGCAAGAATCGAGGTGGCCCCAAATCATGAATGAGATGCATTCCGAACGTCTTTTTTAGACGGTTTTAAAAATAAAATGACGTACGGCTCGCTGCATATGCATCGCATGGCTGGCCGCGCCCACATCACACAAGCCCCAAAACATGAATGAGATGTGTTCCGAATGTCTTTTTAGATGGCCAATCAGACGGTTTTAAAAATATTTTATGATGTCACAGCTCACATTTTTGAAAAGTCTGTACGTATATATTTTGTCTAAGGTTAGTATTACTTGCTGTGCTTTTTGCACATGATTCAGGTGTAACACTACAGTAAACATATTTTAAAGTGTTGACATCTTTGTGAGACACATTTTGAATGGGGGTTGTTGCTGAAAAGTTTAGTTATGAGTCATACTTTCCTGTTTGCAGTCGCTTTTATTGGGACCTGTGCGGCGAGTTGTGGTGAGCTGATGCTATACTCTAGTCTGGCGACTTTGCTTATGCAGCCCTCATAAGGACCCGCACCTTCTCAGAACTATAGACACAATTTCTGTTATAAGGTACCAGACTCAATCGCATGCAATTTTACGGTATACCGTACGTGTACAATGCATGTTGAGTCAAGCGAGCGTGGACAGGGAGACAGCCGGGGCTCTGGCTGTTCGAGCCGGCAACCACAGGGAACGTCGTCGTGGTCTGGGACGCATGAGTCCGGGACAGGATTGGAATGCTCGGTGCCTTTTGAGTTGGAATTGCTCCAGTCTTCAAATGGAATTGTGCCTTCAAACCCAGCTGAGTTTTCATACTAACATGCACTATTATCAATACAGTCTTTGGTGAAATGTTCTGCACATATTTTCGACCATTTCGACAGCCGAAAATCAGATATTGTATTGTCTACAAAGCGGACCCACAGTGAACTCCATTCAGCACTGGGAATCGCAGGATGGTTAGGTCAGGGTTTTTGTCGCTGTTCCTCATGCAACCTCCAACTACACACGATCGAGGCATAATGATTATCTCAGAACCATGCTCATACTGAAATAATATCAAAATTTGACAAAATAGACGGGAAAACGGAGGAGTTATGTCGACCAAAACTCTTCCAGCAGCATCAACTCCACGTACGTACATGCATAGTGTTTGGCTGTAGCATCAACCGACTCTACACGGGGTCACGTACATACATTTACATACATAATGAGCTTTCGCGAAACAGGATAAATGGTTCAGAATAACAACCCCTCTTTTTCTAATAAGAAATCCGTCTCGTCTGCAAACTAATCTCCAGCTGTTAAAAGAGTATTTAAACTGTCGGAAAAGTCTAAAAAGTCAAACAAAAATTGCCGTTTTAGTTGCTCTTTAAGACCTTAGGCTGTTAAATGGCGTAAGTCCCGGTTACATATTGCATTAAAAATTCAAAAACCTAAAAATGAACACAAAATCGTCAGATAGCGTCATCGTGACGTCGCATAAATTTCATCTTTACCACTTGCCTGGATTATTCTATCAATTCCCATAAAAAGCAAAATCAGATCTCTCACGGTTGATTTTAAATCGATTTTCAAAGATTAAATCTAAAAATCTTCAATTGCTTGTAATCTGATACTTGATGACGTCATCATGACGTCATTATCAGAAAGCTTGGGAGCTATGTTAACTGTGCTATCCGAAGGAAAAATCTGGATTATATCTCTCTCAGTTGATTTTTCAGCAATTTTTTAAGGTTTAAAGGTATTTTCATTGCAACTTCCGGTCTGGTGACGTCATCAATCTTTCTCCACCTCAACTTGTTCTTAGCATGAAGCCGATTATATACATCAATTATAAAGTGATTTCAGCAAACTTCGCCACACACATCAACTGATTATTCATTTTAAACATTTTTCAATCTGCCGCTAGAGGGCGCTCGAACATTTTATGACGTCACAGGCGGAGACTAACATCGTTGAAAGCAAGTTCACATCTTTTTCCACTTTCAAATTATATGGCACTTCCGGTTTAGACAGGAAAGGAAGGGTCACGTGCTTTTACGCACACGAGGTATACTGTGTACTTTTGATGTGGTGATTGGATTTTGTTGCATTTTAACGGGATGGGTACTGTAGCTGCACAGTAACAGTGTTGGGTTTTGACTGATTGGGGAAGGTTGGTTCGAGCAATGGCCATAGAGCTCTGATGTTGGGATGTGTGTGTGGCTGTATGTTTTGTTTGACATGCACTGAACAATGGGGTACGGAGGTAGAACAAACAATGGAATCAACAGCTTGTATATGGTGTATTACATAATACTTCTAAGGAACACATACATTGAATAATGTATATGTTGCATAATTAGGGCTTGAATATTTTGCACATGAATACAGTAGTTGGATTTTGACAGGATGGGTACTGTATGTCCCCATTGTTCATGCTGTGCATTTGGCCAAGTGTACCCAGTCTCAATCAAAACCCAACAGCTATAAGGGGGTGTTGGAGTTTGACAGGTACATGTACATGTAGTGTCAGGCCTCGACCTTTACAGTGGCCACCAGCGGCCATGGCCACTAAAGCCCTAGCAAATTGCCGTGATGCCCTTTTAAAAAACACGTATTTTACGGCCACGTTGGCCGACGTGCCCTTTTCCATTCCATTATATTATGTACTCGAAAGTGGTATTAATATTGTGATTATGAAGGTCATCAAGACAGGCAAGAGCAACACTGATTTATTGACAATTTTTTTTCGTTACGTACCGTTACCTCCATGATTTTTACAGGCTGGCCATCGCGCGTGTGCCACATGCATTGACTACAAGCATGCCGCTCCATGGAGAACGTGGCATGGCAACCATATCAAACGTAGCTGAGTTGTATAATACTAAGAACACAGCACCAGACTATACTCTCGATGTATCTTTAGTACGTAACCTCTGGTCAAGTCTCAAAGAATGATTACAACTGTAAGCATGTGTGTGTATGCAAGGGATCGCTGTACAAACCCGCGCCTTGAAAAAAGGCTATCCCACAGACGCGCATACGTACAAAATGTAGTAAGACGTTTAAAAGAGGAGTTTAGTTTGCACACCGTGATTTAGAAACATGTTTTTTCCCGATGATACGACATACCCGCAGTAAAAATTATTCCGGGTTAATTTTGCATGGCTACATTTGCAAATAAAGGATTTCAGCGTGATAATATGTAATAGATTATGTCTTGCGATGCACCGTTGTTAAAATTTACTTTTTTTTTACAATTTGGTTTGGTGTTTGATTGAAATAAATTGTCTAAAACGATTTTTGTGTCAGTCACAAATCCAAAGAATACATTGTGTTTTTTTTCTTTCAGGCAATGGTATTGGGAGTTTTAAAGTATAAAGTTGTATATGCACAACACGTTTTGTGTAGAGGCTACCGAAATGCTTCAACATTAACATATTCCTGGTGTTTCTGGACCAGATTAAGTTTTCAGACTTTTGTGATTTTGCGTTCTCATGCCTGATTTTGTTTAATAACGGGTGGGGGAATTTAAAAATCATTGGGGGATTCATATTTGTTTTCTACAATTTTTTTGTCAAGAATTTTATATTCTGGAATTTTTTTAGAGGAGCAGATTTCGCTCAGTGTGGGTGGTGGGTGCAGTGCGGGAGAGTGGGGGGTTGGGCTGGGGGGTTGATTTTTTTCCAGATGAGCGGGTGGGGAATTTAATTTAATTTAATTTAATTTAATAGGGGGTGGGGGAATTTTTAGAAAACATGGTGGATTGGGTGAAAACGGGGGAGAGGGTAATTATAACAACAGGGGGAGCTAAAAACTTCCAGTAACAAAACAAAAATCCAGTAACTAATATTTTTACAACTTCATTTGTACAGTGTTGCATCATGAAAAGTAAAGACACAACACCAAATGGTACAAGTACCTTGATATTCTTCATTTTTGCTATATTTTTACAACTATTCAAGCAGTGTCATTGCATGTGAACAGTAGTAAAAATGAACAATATACGGGTTGAAAAGTCAAATACTATACATAAAGGAAAGTGCATTAAGTCATCAATAAATTACAATTTTGAAAATGGCCTTTGTGCCCTTTCAGTTGGCCTCGGTGCCCTTTTTTTTGGGGGGGGGGGGGGGGGGGGGCCTTCAAAGCCAATTGGCCTTGCCCCTCTGAAGCTTAGGGTTGAGGCCTGTAGTGTACTGTTATGGAAAATGAGCTGTTGGGTATGACGGGTTGGGTATTGTTAACCAGCAACAGTCAAACATGGTGTTGGAATTTGACGGGTTGAGGAAGGTTTCTAGTAAAAATGGTTAGGGAGTTAGGGTTAATGCATTCTATCTCCAAGAGTGATTGTGTAAAGCAAAATACCTGCCAAACAAGTAAAAAATAGTGTGAAGTCAATTTTAACCCTATAACCCTCCTTAATCCTCCAAAATCCTCATGGTGGTTTTAGAGGATTTTTGAGGATTTTTGAGGATTGAGGATGAATGGTGATTGAAGCACAGGATGATTTTGGAGGATTGAGGATGAATGGTGATTGAAGCAAAGGATTTTGGAGGATTAAAGATGAATGGTGATTGAAGCACCGGGAGGATTTTGGAGGAGTTTGGAGGATTGAGGATGGTTCCTAGCAATAAGGGCCTAGGGGGTTAGGGTTAATGAAATTACACAGGTCAGGTGTACATGTAACAGGGACACTAAAAAAAAAATGGTCACCCTTTTGGACACCAAATTTTTGGAATTTATGGAATGACCCACATTCATGTATGTTCAGCATACTGGATCTTGCAGCACGCAATGCCAAATTGTTGAATAATATTCAATATACGAGTGGTCGTTCAACTCGAGAGTACATGTAATACTGTAATACACGGTCCCAGATGGCTCACGATGAGCAGATACAGCTTCCCTTATACATGTACATGTACATGTAGTCATCCAAATCATTTAAAGCATAAAAGCTCTAGTAGCGAATTATAATAAATTCACATCGTTGCAGGTACATGTACATGTACATATACCGATAAGGCCTATTTACACACGCGCGCGGTAACGGAAAGCGGTAACGGAAAGCGGTATACCGCGCGATATTTTACATTTACACACGAGCGGAAACCCGATCGGTATTTATGTTAATGCATCGACATTCCACAAAAACAATGGCGCCCCGCAAAAAGAATCGAAGGCACGAGGAAGCTCTGTTACTTCTGATCTTGGCGAGAAGATTGCGTCTCAAGCGAAATAAAAAACGAAGAATTTGGGTTCATGAAACTCTTCAGAAAAGAACAGAGCTTGGGGAATACCACAGATTAGTAGGAGAGTTAGATAGTCATGAAGATCGTTTATTTTGGGTACTTCAGAATGTCGCGTGGTCAGTTTGCAGAAATCTTGGCACTAGTTCAACCCAAAATCATGCATGTCCACTCTCGCTCCTATATACACTCCCAAATGTCTTGCTTTTTGACTGCATCTTTGTAGGCTTCTAGTGATGTGTCATACAATTGAGGATACTTCTCTACTTCCAGGATCAAAATCTCAGTGCTGCTACTCCCGTACGACGCCATCTTTGTTTTAGAGACGTGCCAGCTGATCGTGACGTCATATCCAACGAGAACGCTGATTGGTCAGAACGCGCAGTCTCAGCGCGGTATATTTGGAAAATCGCTCTGGTTTCTAAACGCAGCGGTTTATCGCTATACCGCGCGGTTTGTCCGCTCTTAATGTAAACAACCCCATAGAAAACCATGTGTTCTATATTTTTAACCGCGCGGAATTCCGTTACCGCGCGCGTGTGTAAATAGGCCTTTACCGTGCTGTTCAGAACTCGGTGGGTTAATCCACATCGATGAAAGACAATATCTGCATACAAAGCATTTTTTTGTTCTTTCCCCTGAAGAGCCTAAAAGTGATGACCAATGAGAATTTGTCAGGCTGTGTCAGGGGTCGAATTTCAGGTAAAAATCTACTAGACAGCTGGGCTAGTAGCACAAATTTTTTACTAGACCAGAAGATATTTCACAAGACCAATGGTAAAAATAGGAACCACCTTGTGTTTTGAATGAGTGTAATGTTTCCATTTCCCCCCCTTTAAACCTTGTTGGGCAGGGGTTAGAAATGCTGTTTTGATTGAAACTCCCTGCCTCAAAACTAAAAATGGCCATTCCAGAAATAAGGGGGTCTTTTCAGTTCATTAGATTTAGAAAAAAATGGACTTTAGTGATAGCATTTCATGCAGTGTATGAAAAAAATCACTGGACCACCGGACAAGTTCGGTCAAGAGTTCACCAGACCAACACTCAAGGTCCAGTGGTTATTTTGCTGTTAGTCCATGGACAGCCATTTATGCTGCATCACAGAAGCTGAGGGTGAACTCATTTTTAAAGATGTGTGTCTGAGCTCTGACTGAAATTTTAAACTAGTGGATTTCCCCCACTAAAGAATTAGGGATGAAAACTATTTGTTAATGAAAACAAAACAAAACAAAACTCTTACCACACTCTGCACTCTATTGCGCTTCCTCGAATACACTTTTTTTCCTCCAAGCCCCTTTTTTCATTTGGAGTATCAAATCTGGATAGGGCTGACGATATTGACGTTTTTCGTAGTCGATTTTTTTTTTCCTCGCGATATCGCCGATATGGCAATAAAATCGTCAACAAATTTCAGCATGATAAAAAAGTTCGTTCATAACTACATAATCGGCAGACGTGTTCACCAGTCATTGTTTGAGGCCGTTCTTAGGCCAGCATAAATATTGAGAAACAGCGTAGTCTAAGCTTTGTCAGCGGATATCTGGATCAAAGCCTTTTCTTTGTTACCGCCACCAGCCAGAGCCATTACCCTATACACTCCAGACTATTGTTACCTGTAACTTATCCCCCTAGATTATTTAAAAGAATTCCTGAGATTCGGGGAACACAATGACCGACACAAGGGAAGGGGGGCGGGAGGGGGGTTTCCCTTGCCCACATATCGCACTTCAAATGGCCAGAGCTGGGCTGGCTAATTTGCATGTGAATGAAATTACTTATTACAATGAAGTGCGGATTACGCTGATTGTATACTTTAGATTTACTGACAGCTTGTCCATTATTATAAACTTGGACTTTAAACCGAAAAAAAAAATGTTCTCCCCTATTTTAATTTTTTCTGTGAGTTGTTGAATCACATGTAATTATTTAAATTGAATTAGCATTTTAAAAGAATGATCCCGAACCGAAAAAAAATTCCGCTAAAACTTCTAGAGTTTTTAACCACAAGATTTCGTCAGATGAGAAAATAAAAGTAGGCCACTGTACGTTATTAATCGGTATGTTCGATGTGACCAGAGAATTTTCCTTGTTCCCCTTTTAAGACAGACGATTATTAATATTTTTAATGAAACATTCAGGATGACTTTGAAATGCTGGTAGGCGAGCACCACATGGCTGGATTTGTGCAATATTTCGATCTCTCCATCACCCAGTGCCGGCTGGATAAATGTACATGTACTCTCCAGATGCCAAATGTGGTTGGCATGGAATATTTTGTTATGTTTTACTTTCGCAGTCCAGGGCACCCTACACAAAGAAACTCTGGAGCTGAACCCATTATATACATTTTGTTACATGGTATTAAAATGTATAAATAATTGTATACCTCGCAAAAGTTCACTTTATAAGGTTTCAGGGCTAGGGGTGCAGGATGTGAAATTTCTATTCGTTTTCGCACGGCAGGTGCGAGTGCATTTGCATAGAATGCACTGTTGCGCAATCAACGCATTGTATATAAGGATATACTGGCCCCGTCCGAGCTCATTCTCGGTCAAGCAGTCAACCTTACCGTACACCACTAGTATTCCCGCCCAATCCCCACCCAAAAAAAAAACAAAAACAAAAAAAACAACCTTAGTCTAAACAAAAGAATCCCTACAAGCGGCTCATTAACACACTATTTTATAACAATGGGAACACTGGCATTAACACTCACCCTGCATTCGGTCCAAGGGGAGTGCACCCCTGTTGAGCGCCCAGGTTGCACCCACGTTTCCTAAAAAAAAGGGGGGTTTTTCGTGGCCGCCGAGTGCCAACTTTAACGTTGGACCGGCGCTCATCACCGGATTGCAAAACGGCCCTAGCCGTTATTTATTGTCGTAAATAAACATAACCTATATACAAAATACATATCCATGTATCCTCAGAAATCCCCCAACCCACGGAATTGCCTCCATTTTGACTCTCAGACTGCAGATAAGCTTTATATTACTGGCTCTTTTGCATGCCATTCCGTTCTTTTTTATGAACGACTATAGAAACGGAAACTATAAGTTTATTCCTAACGCCTTTTGTGCGTATACGTTGAATCCAATTGCTGTTGCCTGTGTTTTCTTTTCTGTTTTTGACAGATGTTTGGAGCAACCTGACATACTCCCTCTCCGACCCCAGTTTACTCGACCTGGCAACAACCGCCAGAAACGCCTATCTCAAACCAGATACTGCTTCTCTGTTGCTCCCATCAAGATCACTCGGCATTTAGTAATATAATAGAAATGTACTTTCTTACGTAAGAATGGAGGAAGAAAATTGTATTTCAGACGTACTTTTCTTTCAGGGCGAATGAATACTGACATTGTAATGAGTACTGATTTTCTTTTTTAACATACATGTATGTACATGTACATGTAGCTTGTCGGAACAGGTGAGCATTAATATTCCAAGCAAAGCATACAATAATCCATCCTTCCGTTTAATTCAGCCACGGGAGGGTAACAATTATTCTCCTTGCTCGACGTTAAATACGGCAATCGATGGATTTATTTAATCAGCTACAATGTATGTGTCCCCTTTGTGTTATATTTGTTCTGCTTGCTCTCATTTTTCTGGTGATTTTCACGGCAAGGTTGCGTTCAGCCCGCTCACTAGACTATCGACAGGTACCAGCGAATTGTGTAGATACCAATAGTCAATCGGCGTGAACCAGCTGATATATTTAGAGCTTATCAGCAGGAGGCACAAACCACGTGCGAGCAGCCCCAAGTGCAGAGAAGCATTGAAGCATTTCTCAATGAATGGTTGAAATGGATACGCCCACTAATTTGCATAGATATACATATGGCTCAGTCTACACAAAACCACATTTTGAGAAGTTTTTAGGGTTAACTATGAGTATGAAAATTACACTGGGGGTAACACAAAGGGTAACACCAGTAGTTAAGTTTTGAAAACAACTTCTTTGCAATACAATCGGCATAATTTAGTCTAATTGCGGTGAAAATTATCATTTTCTAGCTTCCTACCATGAATAGAAATTACACCATTTTTGTAGATCGCTTGTTCAATGTCATTTGGAGATTTTCTTAAAACGTCCCCCGCAGTACGAATCACCGAGCAACCAAGTGGTCAATTATCTTATGCACCTATCAATTGCTTCCCCACCCCTATCCCCGAGCTGCCCCACCCAAGATGTGGGGTTGTCACTTTTAAAGTGACCAAATCCCCACCACTGGGGCAAAATGTTATTGACAATCCCTGACATACAAGGGTGGGGCACCCCCACCTCATGTTTTTAAATGATGATGTGGAAACAATGGCAAAATGAGTGACCAAAATCCCCACCCTGTGCAGGGTTTCCCCTTAACTTTTTTTTTCACTAGCCGGCCGGACCAGTAATGTTGACTTTTTACTAGCCTGCCAGCATTTTCACTGGTCCGCATGTTTTTTTCACCTTTTAGGCTACTTTTTTTGTAAGTAACCTGATCAAGTACACTGTATTTACAAACATTTATTACAAGCTGAGAGTAAGCCTGTTCGATATTTTTTTCATATCGAAAATCGTATCGGCCCCTTTAAAAAAACCCGGAATATCGGGGAATTCGATATACCGAAGAATATCGCGATATATGTTCCTTTTGGCCGCATTACGTGTGGATTTGTCCCGTTTACTTTGCTCGAAATTCCAGTAAATCCACGGCCTGAAATTTTAGCAGGGCGGAAGACACAATGCGAGCGCGTAGCACAACGCCCTTACGGCGTGGAGTCCGGGGCCCGCTTAAGGTCCCGGGAAATTTTGGATTCTAGATGCTCTGTGGTGCAATCTGAGGCATTTCCTGGCCACTTTCTTATGAGTCTGAAATTCTAGCATACGGCAAATACTTCTACAAATCATAGAACGTCACACAACTTTGCACCCGACAATAACATTGAGATCACTTATTTCAATTTTTCACGAACGTCGTATATATACCACATTGAAATCACTTGCTTACAAATCACGGTGCCGCCCACTAACCCGGCTTTGAAACTATAACTACGCATGCGCGTCTTTTTGACTAGCCTTTTCTCAAGACGCAGGTTTGCACAGTGATTCTTATACACGTGCGCTTATTGCTGCAATACATCCTTTCAGGCTTTAACAGAGGCTACGTACATGTGCTAAAACAGTTGAATGCCGCTGTATGCATGTTGTATCGTTACGTTAAATCATTCAATCGAATTTAACGATGTTAATTTTCCCAAAAATAAATGATAAACAAATTAGCAGTTACTTGTATTTACATGCTTTTTCCCTTTTAAATTGTAAATGTTTTCACACAAATTTATTGAGTACTACCCGGTCCCAAATGTTACGGAACATTGTAATTTAGGTAAACTGGTTCTCGACGCGACAAAGTGAAAATGATATTACCAGGGAGATTGGAACCAGTCCAGTTTTATGATGTGAATGCATATTTGGCTTTTCCGACACTCCGTCGGAAAAGGCCTTGTTTTATGTTGCGTACGTTGCGTCCAGATATCTGTTCGATTACTACAAACGCTACTGCAATACTGCTGAATGTTAATGCTGGCAAACTCTTCATGTTCGTTTCACAGAGTGTGGTAAACTTCTTCGTACTTAGATAAACTGTGAAGACGGTGGAGAATGGGGGAAAATCCAATGGAAAAAAAATAGCAGGGCGGTGAAAATTTTAGAGGGACGGTAAAACTTTATCGGGGCGGCATACAATTTTGGCAGGGCGGCCCGCCCTGCTAAAACCCCTCGTGGAGAACACTGCAGTTATTTCCAATTATTGGACGGTAGAATAGTATATAATGTATCATGATGTACCATGGAGGAATAAAAAAATACATACATGCACTAAATGTGTCTTTCTTTGACCGTTTTCTAAAGCCCGACATGACATCTCCGCTCCGCGCGATTTACCTTCCGAGCGATTTACCCTCCGCGCCGTACGTTGTCAAGTGCAAACAACGTCTTATTCCCAGTGTACAATGTACGTTCCTACACGCTTGCGAACTCATCTTGAGATCGAGGGGTATGGCAATTGTTTGCAATAAGGTCAACCCCTGTAGCGCATCTGCGCGTGCGCGTTGCTTTGTTGCTAGCCTTGGTCAAGTGCAAGCAACCGCACTGAATGCCACCGTCTTTCCCCAGTGTACAAGGCACACGTAGTTAGGTGTAGTTACGTGTAGCGAACTGCGTCGCGTCTTGAGAAAAGATTAAAACACGTGGCGCGCATCCATTGTACATTGTGCAATGTCATGTCGTCTTCACAAAATATACGACACGGTCGTTTGTTGACAGCTCGCATGTGATCGTCCATGGTATTTATCATCTGTGTTACTAATCAACAATGCTGAAATAGAAACAAACGCTAGTCTTTCTGGAGTGCCATAAAGTAGCCAACTGAAGGTAAATGTCATAAAACTCCAAATACTCAACGAGCGAAGGGAAGCTTTGTCAAACCGGCCCCCCGTTCCTGCCGCTCAATCCCGGCGGGCCCGATCCCGGTGGCCCCAATCTCATGATGCCGTGGTGACTTCCGCCATGTATTTTTTTATTCCTCCGTTCTTCCGGTAATGAAAAAGTGACGTCATCACCATAACTGCCGATATTTCGGTATCAAAATAAATGGATATCGAACAGCCTTAGCTGAGTGAGAGTAAACTCCACGCAATCGGGGATCGCTGTTGACAATCTGGCTCTGAAGACGCGCGCGCTTAGCTTATCTTGGCATTTTTTTTTACTAGACCGCCGGACTACTTAGAAAAGGGTTTTGACTAGACCGCCGCTGTTTTGACTAGAATTTGTCTAGCGGACCAGCGTTAAGGTCGAACCCTGCTGGGGCTTGAAAAATGTGACCAAACCACACATAAGACCTGGGGCAGCCCGGGGTAGGGGTGGGGGAAGCAATTGATAGGCCCATTATTTACACCCATTATGTCACTTCGACTTGAACCTCGCTTACAGGGAAATAAATTTTAGCGAATTTGCTGGTAAAAAGAAAGTATCACCGATTTTTTAGGGAAAATAGGGGTTCCGAAATAAATCACAGATTTTAATAAGAATATCGGCGATATCTTGATTTTTCGATTTAAAAAAACATGTAGCCGATTTAGATTTTTGGGCGGCGAATATCGCATCATGGCGATTTTATCGTCGTATCGCCCAGCACTAGTGCCGCCTGTGTGCGCTAATTTTGTCCTATCATCGCATGCATTCCTAGCGCTATCACTATGTGTGCGTAAAGTTTGCCGAACTTCTGAACCAACAATTTTGGTTCGGTTCGGTTCGATTCGGAAGGCCAAGTTCGGCCATTTTTAGTTCGGTTCGGCTGCAGCACTACTTTTAAACAGCAGCTCAGTCTAGTATCTATCAAGGTTTCATGCAAATATACATGTACATGTACATGTATGTATCACTGAACAATCCGCATTTTGGATTAACAGCACGATATATATATTTGGCAACGATAAAAAAAATTGATTAATTTTAATCTGACAGCTTAGTTTTTACAAAGAATGTACCAGTACAATCCTCCTGAGAAATATTTCCATCTGAAATGCTGTCATCTTGAAGAAAATTGTATCTGAAGACCTCCAAAAATGCTGTGGCTTATTTCAATTTAACCCTAATGTACATAAATCCAAAATCCTTCCCCTGTTTTGAAGGATTTCGGCGTATTCAGGATACCTCCATATTGAAACCTGGGGGATTTTTCTGGATTGAGGATTGTAAGCCGAGCGTTACTGCAGGATTTTGATGGATTGAGGATACCTCCATTGAGCAGTCACCAAAACCAACTTTTTGTGCATGACAAAATAGGTGGATTTTGGCGGATTCAGGATACTTTCTAGTATTAAAGTTACCCAAGGGGTTAGGGTTAAACAATAAAAATAAGCACATTATGAACGTGCACAAAATCATTGTTGAAATAGAATGGGATTTCACCAATTTCTTGTAACTCTGATGATGGATTGAGCTCAAACTTTCACAGGTTTGTGAATCATCTAGGATTACAAATGTACATCTCTACATGTGGGCTGGATACATACATTGTACATTACCTTGAGACAAGATGACAGCATTTTAGACAACAAATATTTCTCAGGAGGATTGATACTTGTACCATCTTTATAAACAGTCAGCTTTCAGACTAGTAATCAATTTGGTTTTTAATCATTTCCAAATCCGTATCGTACCTTTAAGCTCCAACCTCAGTTTCCCTGTGCACATAACATTTCCCACAGCAAAATTAATGCTGGAAAGTTTAATTTAATAGCCAGGAGGGCAAAGTCCAGGAAACTGCAAGAATCAACTTCCTATGCATGACTGTCCAAGGGGAGTGACAGACAGCACAACCCCCTTATTTTTGTATAATGATTTGGGACTTTAATTTTTAAAGAAAATGTAGGAAATGTCTTGCAGTTTACATGTAATTGTCTATGATCCTGATTACTGTTCAAGTGAGCACATTTTTAATGGCGACGTTCAGAACACAAACAAAACCGAAGATCTGCGGACTGGCTGGTTGACAGGAAGTAAAGATATACCGATATTCGTTTGGTTGGGTTTGTGTACGAGAGTTTAACGATGGTGCAGGCATATCTCATAAGTACATGTACATGTACATACATGTACTAGTACATTATGTACATGTACATGTACATGTACATGTACATGTACATGTACATGTACATGTACAGTACAGTACTACTCATGCTAAACGTACGATGAAAAAGAAATGATTACCTTGCTGTTTTATAAAGATGCAATGTATCAGTACCAGTCCTGACATGCCTGAGAAATATGTCAGTCTGAAATGCTTGCTGTCATCTTCAAAAAAATCTGAAGACCTCCCTAAAACACCGTACTGCGGCTTATTTGATTTCAACAATTAAAGTAAGCACAAATAAATGCACACAAAATCACTGTTAAAACAAAGGTTTTTCACTCTTTTCACATATTGACCAACCACGTACATGTACGCACACACATGTATGCCAGACTATTGTGATTAGTCAATACACTGTAAGGCCGTGTTTTTTTTTATAACTTGGATTACGGATCCGCCGCCGGAAAAAATCAGATTTTGGAGGAAAAAAATTAAAATTGACGCCGAAAATTGTCAAATTCGACAACCAAGAACAAGCATAAGATATCGTTCGCTTGTGAACACTTGTTGACTGTTTTTGTGTGGAATCCGATCCAGATGGTGTGCATTCATGTACATGTACATCATACATGTACATGTAGGCCTACATAATGTACGAACTGGCGTGCACAAATATTTATGCACCAGCAGTACGATTTTCAACATGAAGTTTGACTTGAAAACATGGATGTTAAATACATTTTCCAAACCTGTGTCTTTTGTCATTATTTTAGTCAGTAATATGCAAGTTTCCAACACAAAAACACACTCTCCTTCATGGAAAAAAAACATGCCACTTCCCGACGTGATTTCACTGAGCTGACTGCGCGACTGTCAACATTAAACCGCCATCTTGAATTGCCTCATTATGTATTCATGTATCATGAATACATTAGGTTGGGATTTAAACCAATAGGGGGACAAGGCGCGCTGTGTTTCGGGCCACTTATGAATATTTAACAGGTCAATCGCCGTGACCATTCATAAATAATTAGATTCCCCTGGCCTTATAAGGGAATTTGAATGCCTTACCAGAAAGCCCCACAATGCCACTCAAAAGTGAGATCAACGATCACCAAAAAGGGATGATTCAAGCCTGGCATGGGGAGGGGGAATTTCCAACAGCGAGATTGCCCAGAGGCTTGGGATTTTGGAGGGTACCGTGAGGTACAATTTGCGGAAATTGCAATATAATAATTCTATGGAAAACGAGGCAAGATCTGGTAGATAAGCTGACCGCTACCTCGTGTGAAGTTTGCGCTGAAACTTCCCACGAAACCGCCCCCGAGATAGCTAGCCATCGTCATCGACGCGTCGCGACCTTGCCGAGCCAGCGAGCCAGCGAGCCAGCTAGCGCTCGGCGCTGTGGGTGTACATAGCAATGCATCGTCCGCGCTAGCTCGACCGTATCCAAGAGACTGGCAGCTGTTGGCTTAAATGTGAATAGTTTCGCGTCACAAGCCCCGCCTCACTGCCGACACGAGGCCCGTCAATTAGCAAGCTTAGGATTGGGCTAAATCAGCGCCGCGCGCACGCGCGCTTGAGATATGTTTTTTCGTCAATTTCGTGTTCCACGGGCGCCGCCATTTTGGATTACAGGGCGCCGCCATGTTGTTTTTGTTTTTTGTTTTTTTTTCGCTCGCCGCACGACCCGGAGACATAAAAAATCCGTAATCCAAGTTATTAAAAAAAAAAACGGCCTAAAGTACATTGCAATTGAAATTTAACACTGTGAATGGGAATAGGAAATTTTGTGAAAAGAATTCACATTCACATTTCACATTTCATATTTCCCACACAACTTTTCCCACACAACTTTTCCCCCTTGCGAATTCAAATTGAGAATAGGTGTGAAAACATTTTCCCTCATGTGGGAATTTTTGTTCCCCTTTTTGTAAAATGAAAATGAATTCCCTGGGAAGAGAAAAAGGGTTAATAGAAATTGACATTCCCAGGTTAACTATCAATTGCAATGTAATGGGTTTGAGCAGTCTATTATACCTGCTCAAACACTGACCTTGCACAGCTGGCATGGCTGGCATCAGCAGGTTATCAATTCAAATGTGATAACCAGTGATAGAAATGAGTTTTGCATCTTCCAGGTGTTAAGAAAAACTACCCTTTGCAATAGTGACACCAATTTCTGCAATGGCTAAAATCAGTTAAAGGAACCCATAAAATAAGAGTTTCAGGACATGGATTCATGTAGGACAACATTTTTTTTCAAGTCACTTTGACTTTTCAGGTCCTCTTGAAATTCTAAGGGGTAACCGCAAGATTTTGGATTTTTTTTAATGCAAATGATCATACATGTATATTCATGGGACTGTTAGGGTTAAAGAACTGAACATTGTGATCCAATCTTTCGCAATGCAGTACCTTGTGGAGATGCTCCAGCGCCAGAATGATCTCCCCGATGTAGATGCGGACCTCGGCTTCAGAGAAGCTCTCTCGCTGGTAGAGGTGAGTGAACAGCTCTCCACCACTCACGTAATCTGCAGAGAGAGAGAGAGAGATGCCATCAAGGAGAGAGATTGGAGTTACTATCAATGCCCGGGGGTAGCCATTAAACATGTCCCTACATGAATTGGGAGTCATGTTATGTTGACCCACTTCTTGTACAAAACAAAAAAACATGTGAAGTGCCGCATGTGTGTACAACAGACTTCGTCTACATGAATTTGGACAGAGTTCAGAAAATGAAACAACCAAACCCACGGAAAAAAATTGTGGAGCAAAAAAAAAAAAACTAACCTGCTGGAAACTGATCATGGTATACTTAGGCTACATGTACATGTATGTTACCTTTAATTGAACTTGCTGTGCATTGGGATTTAAATTCGAGTTTGATTTGTTCACTTCTAAATCTCAAACAATAGGTGGCAGGTGACAGTGGCAGGTGACAGTGGCAGGCGACGGTGGCAGTGGCACGTGACGTGGTGCGTTATCTAACGTAGCGCACTGTGTATGTGCTCTGACTTAAAATTTTAATTCAATGGATTTTCCCCTACAAACGAATTATGGAAGAAAACTTGTTTTTGAAACCAAAAAAAGAAGAAAACACTTACTACATTTTGTACACTGACTCCAAAATCTATGAGGCTGCCTGTATTATATGATATGCGTAAAGACTGCCCTATGCATTAACACTGTACGAATAGGAGCATCCACCCCGCTCCTTATTCAAGATTGGAAACTTATTAGCTCTGT
Source organism: Hippasteria phrygiana (assembly GCA_037893225.1). NCBI lineage: Eukaryota > Metazoa > Echinodermata > Asteroidea > Valvatida > Goniasteridae > Hippasteria > Hippasteria phrygiana. The sequence continues at coordinate 140,715 of JAZGUH010000417.1, forward strand.
TATTTATTGTTGGTTGACTTTTTTGTGGAATGTCTAAGTTATCTAGACCGTACACGTAATGCTAACAAATTTGCAATTCAAGAGGAAAATTTATTTTTTTCGGGGGTGTCACGCCCAAACTGCACGGACACTGCATCTTTAACCCTAGCCTTCCAAAATCCTCTTTGCCAAATGGAGTAATTTGAAGCATCAGACCATTTTGCAGGATTGAGGCCATAAGAGGATTTTGCCTCAAGGAAAATGGAGGATCCAGGTCATCAGGCCCAATCTGATGCTGGTTGATTTCGGAGGATTGAGGTTACTAGGGTCTTTATGAAAACCCCTAGAGGATTTTGGAGGATCCATGCAATGGTCCCCCGTAAGAGGATTTTGGAAGATTTAGGTTACATGCAGCTTTAACACTTTCAAATCAGAGGATGTTGGAGGATTCAGGTTACTTGGAGGAAAAATGATGGAGGGAGTGAATGTAATTGCTTTTGCTTACAAATCAAAAGGAAAGAAACTACATTCGCATAAAAGCCAACTTACCCGACTGCTCGACGCAGTGAATATGACTAATTAAACAGACTTAGGAAAGCAAGATCTTTATCGTTTTACTCGAGTAATTCTCAGCCAAAAGCTGTGAAAAAAACATCAAGCTGTGGAATTACAACCCTGCCAGGAAATTATGTTAAATAAATATCAATAAATACATTTATGTACTTGCATGCCACATTTCAGCAGGTAAAAAAAAAAAAAAAAAGTTTCCGCAACATTTTTGCAAACAAGAGCATGGGGTAATCAATACCCTGGATGACGACAGAGTACATGTGAGTTGTACGTTAGCAGAATAGACACTTGAGCTGATGTTCCTGCAAACCCTGGATAGACAGCAATATGTTTTTGTTGGTTTTTGTTGAAATCACAACTGGGCCAATACATGTAGGCTGCGCAGTGTTATACACCCGAGTGGATGTACCCTACTTTCCTGAGCACACTCCGGGCTTTCGAGGGTTTCCCCTTACACTTGCATGTACTCACTGATATTTTCTTCCTTGCATTTGGCGCAGAAGGATTCCGAACTAGGCCGTTAAACATCGATTGAGTGCACTCGTCAATAAAACCCAGCTTGTTTTTTTTTCCAAGAAGAAAAATTTACTTTGCTTGGCTTTTTTTTCTCAGGAATATTAAAAGTGAAATAGAAATGGAATCAAATGAAACCGAAACATCTGCACCATAAGTGAAAGATGGTGCATGCTCTAAAAATGAAATTAGACATGTATACTTGTACCAGGGGTGAAATTTGAGGAAAATAAAATTTCCACGAAACATCCGACGGCATTTAATTTGTATAGCGCTGCTGAAAACTGCATTTTCTAGCAAAATATATGGTACAAAATTGCAAAAAAATTGGGGCTTTAGAAATTAAAGAAGACCGAGGCTATTTGGATACAACAATTTTAGGACTTGAACAAAATCTTCCTGAAATCTGGAAGACGTCTCACAAAAATCCTAAAATCAGGAAAAATCTGGAGAAATCTCATCCCTGATGTACATAACATTCATTACCTTGTAAGACCTTGTGTGCCAAATTAAGCTGACCTGCTTAAGCCGGTTTCACATGACCGTTGAAAACATGGGTTCTGTGCGATGAAATCCCAACAACATGACTTTGCCTATTTTACAACTTGACCTCAAATAACCTTTTAACTCAGTACGTGACCTTTGACACAAGCATCATATAAAGGTTGCAATATTGAATGCATGACCCAAGTTTGATTGCAATTGCACTTCAACTTTGTGTATTTATAAGACCAATTTGTCGAAACTTTAACCATAATGACGGACTACGGACTACATTTGTACGTACGGACTACGTACAGAAATTGTGACTGCATTCTCTTTCTGAACTTCGTTCAGGCGAGACAAAAAAACCGGAATGTCAGGGAATTTCATATACCGAAGAATATCACGATATGTTGCTTTTCGCAGCGTTTAAAATTTTTGGGCGGTCAGGTTGTTGTAGTGGTTCTTTCCTCGCCTTCCACCTCTGGTGACCCCGGTTCGATTCCCGTCCAGGTGCATTATGTGGATTGGGTTTTCAGTCCCTATCTGATTGCGTGGCTTTTCCCCAAGAATAACTGTTCTGGGGTTTTCCTCCCACTACTAAAACTGAAATTTCCTTCGTCGTCTTCTCTCAATTCACACTGGGCCCTGAGGGAGAACAGTGCATTTGCACTGATCAGGCTACCCAGGATAAATAAGACAGAAATAAAGTACAGAATTTTTAACAGTGCAGGAAAATCACTGGTACCCTATAAATTTCATCCTTCATAGAATATATCACAACACCAGCGATACATACGTGCAAACATTGCAAAACGAGAGACATTCGCTACCAGACTGTGTTGTATCATGTGAAAACCTGCGATGAAATCGCAGGCATCCTTCGACGTCAGACACCCGGTGCCAATCATCGCAGATGTGTGCTTCCAGCGCTCGTGTGAAATGAGCCAAGGATGCATTATGTTGACTAATTTAAAGAAAACAACATTATCCGGTCCATGTGTTAACTGTTGAGGGCACTGCCTTGTGCCTTGCATAGCAATAAGAATCGGGGGTGAGCAGTAACTATGTATTCAAACCAAGCTGCACACAATGTACATGTACATCAAAGACAATGCTCACACGCACGATTGGCGAACAATGAATGTTACCCTAACAAATTCGTTTTGCTCTAAAAATTGTATCAAGTATGAATCGGCTTAACCCCTTGCCACCGGTTGACACATGTGCAGATTGAAAATTGCCACCTTGAGGGTTGACGTCTATACACGTCTGCATTTTCAACCCATTATTGGGGTATTGTGTACGTTATGCTTGGCTGCACAAGCCTCTTGTTTCCGTTTCGCTTGGCTGCACAAGCCTGCCTGGCATACCTGCACACCATTATAACACCCGTGATCAAGGGGTTAATGCATATAAAAAATGTCGTTTAATGTGAAAAAATTTCGTTAAAAACATGCCACTGACCTACATTTACATTTACCGCACCAGAAACATGTGAACTGCGGCTCCTGTAATGTCCAATACCAGCAAAATGCACAAAATTTAAGACAAACAAAATTGTCTGCACAAATTCCATGGGGTAGGCTAATTAGGGGCTAACTATCACTGAATGATAAATCAATCTGCAAATTAACCATTCCTCTCAGAAATCCCTAGGGAATTCTGTGCAGTCATTTTTGTTTAATCTCAGCATTTGCACATTCCCCGTCAATTATAAGTAATGGTGACTGGACAATATTTCACAGGCCACATCTACTGTGATAGATTATATTCTCTCACCCAGTATCAGATGAAGCTTAGAGTCCGTCTGGAAAGCATAGTGCAGCGTGACCAGGAAAGGGCAGCACCGGACGGCCTCTAACACCTGCCGTTCCGTCATGGTGTGCTCGGCCGTCTTGGCCTTCTGGACGATGGTGGCCTTCTTCAGGACCTTCATGGCAAACAGCTTGCCCGCATCGTGCCCACTGTGCTTCCGCACAAGGAACACCTTTCCATATGCTGCAATGATAAACATACGACATGTGTACAGTGTACAAAGATTTTTGCCAAAGAACCAACCTTCCTTGGCCTCTGCTTTTGGTTGATGCCCAGGGCCCAATTTCATAGCGCTGCTTAACACACAATTTTCTGTTAACGGAACCCTCGCCCATTTCATAGAAACTAAGCAGTAAGCACAGCGAAGAGCCCGCTAACTTCGGAAGCAGGATTTGCTTAAATTAGTGACGCAACAATATAAATCTCCATGCACGTGCAAGCGTTAGCACGACTTGGCCATGAAATACGCTAATGCTTAAGCAAATGTTCCTGCTATAGTTAGCACAACTTTTCTGCTTACCATTAAGCAGTGCTACAGAAATTGGGCCCAGTTCTGGACACCTGGGCCCAATTTCACAGAGCTGCTAGCAGCAAATATTGCTAAGCAAATCTGCGCCTAAGCAGAAATCAGCTGAGATCCAGTCACAGGCAAAACACATCACACACCTGTTATTGCTAAACATATAATCACATGGAAGAACAAATAGAATGCAGTATAGAATAGTGTAGTTCAAAAACAGTTTTCTCTTATGATTTGTTCGTAGGGGAATCTATTAAAATGAAATTTCCAGTCAAAGCATGGACACAGCAGCTGTAAGTATTTTTATGCAACACACTGAAATAACTCACATAAAGTTACACTACTGTAACAATTGCAATCCTGCAAAAGGTTGTTATTTAATTCCAATAAGCTGCTACACTGACTGTACCCACTGTACGTGTAAATGTACAATGTACATCTTATTCCATTGTTGGCAATCTGCACGATTACCGAAGGGACAAATATAACCCAGACTAAAAGTGTAGAATTACATGTACGTGAACACCTCAGACAACATTTTTCAATTAGGGAAAAGTACAAATGTAATAATGCAAAACATCATTTTATTAGCGTCCCTGCCCACTTCCTTTAATGGATGCCGCATATTTTTTTTTGGGGGGGGGGGGGAGGGAGGTCTTAAACCATAAAAATGCTATGGAAATAGAAGAAATACATTCTAGATGATGGACATGTATTGTGTTTCTGAATCGATCTATTTCCAACTGCCACAACTACATGTATCTTCAAAAATAAAGTTCTGTTTATCTTGGAAAATACTGCCTGGCAAAAAGGGAGAAAACAAATTCATAGAAGAAGAAAAAGAGGCCTTCTCCATCTCTTTATGAAAATGGCATGATGCTTAAACGTGTGGTGTTTTTTTTTCCATTTTGCATTACACCAATGTGTGACACCGTCTTGCAAAACCCTACCAATATGACAATTTTAGGCTTAATAATAAAGTACAAAGCATTCGGACTGCGTTGAAGAGTGGCAAACGCAACATATACAGTTGTCCTTATAAGTACATACATGTAGACTTACCTCCAGTACCCAAAACTTTGAGCAGTTCAAAGCTCTTCCGTCCAACTTTTTCTGAGTGATTTGTAAGGTTTGCTGAATGAAAGTGAGAGGGAAAAAAAGCAGAGATGTACAATGTATCACAGTGCTAAAACCTGGTACAATACTAATACAAGGCTAAAAGCCACTCTAGGTAAAGGGCTAAGAGTACATGTAGGTTGGGTTGGCCACATTTTAGGTTGCCAGCTCTACCACCCTTATGGTTTTCCTGGGTCCAGAATTATCCCAATTTTCAGATCTACATGTACATATAGACCCAGGTGGGGTAACTTCCACTGTTGTTAACCACTTGCGTACGGATGACGCCATATGGCGTCAAAAAGAAAGTGCCACTAAGCCGGATGACGCCATTGGCCGCCGTTTGTGCAGTTTTAATCCATTGTTGGATTATTGTCTATGTCATGCTTGACTGCACAAACACATTGTAGCGGTTCGATTTGGCTGCCAGAACCACTGCAACACCCCGACGTCTCCCGTAAAATACCGTGCCCAAGTGGTTAAAGACCAACACAAGTGTGTAAACATCTTCAATCGGGGACCTCCTATTGTCATCCTATATTGTTCATACTTGTTGGCATACTGATTGGTTTTGTACACGATTTTCAACCGGGGATCTTTCTCAACCGGGAACCCTATTGTCCTCTACTGCTAATAAGAGTCCCCTATTGAATGCAAAAACAATTCCACCTCTCCCCCTGCAGGCTTATCTCATACTGTACATCTACATGTACCAGGCACCCACCGAAAAAGACACTGACAATTTGGGAGACCACCAACATACCGCAAGATACATGTGTACATGTACATGTACATGTACATGTAGCTCAGTTTGTAGAGCACCAGTATTCCAGAGGTCTCGGGTTCAAATCCCGCTCCTGCCGGTTTTCTTTGTTAAAATTTATTCAAATTTACATAATCGGTTTCCAGTGTGGTTTGTTTGACAAAAATTTAAATTGTTTAAATGTAGTATACATCATTTGCAAACATCAAAAAACAAAACTACTGAATTATTACACAATACCGTACTAGACTGAAAGTACATTTGTAAATAGCAGTCGCAAACGATTGTCGGCCGACAATCTTTGGAAATAGTCTAGTTCCCGGACCTGATAATTCCCTGACATCAATAAATTGCTCCGTTTTGTCTAAAGTATGGTCAGGGAACCAGACTATTAGAACACTTTTTTTTATCTCTACGCAGACTGGTTTTCCCAGCATCTACATGTGCACACAAACATTTAAACAGGTCAGTGTTCTTGCTGGCATGCTATAAAATACATGTACATTGCACTAACCCCCAAATCTATTTATACATTTCTGAAAATTACAACAAAAGCAAATGATGTATACTACATTTAAATGGAAAATTATTGGACCTGTAACTGTGCAGTACAGGTAAACTTTGTTTATGTACATGTACATGTACAGTACATGCTGTAAATTGCTTATTGTACATCCTCTCTCTTTGGTTTAATAATCCTTCCAAGGCCTGATATCACTGTTCTCCATCTTTTGCTCTCAACAGGGTGAGTGAGTGAGTGAGTGAGTGTGATTAACCTCATTTGTCTCTCCAAGGCTTGTCTGTTTTCAAATGCCTTGAAAGCATGAGTTCAAGGCTGCTACAACAGGCACAGTACATGTGAACATGCATAAATCCTTGCAATTCAAAGAAAGGGATTTCTCTGAATTGGGACTGGCACTGGGAAGTGTTTGTGACCCCCTGCCAGGTGGCCATGTACCTACATGTATAGTGAACTCAGATTTTTGTGCACACATTCAAATGTACAAAGTGTACATTTCCCATTAAAGGTAGTGTACATGTACATGTACATGATTGGTCATTGTTGCAATTTTCAGAAATGGGCGGATTTCGGGGTTAGTATTTTCATGGAGAAGGAATATAGAAGGAGAATCCCCTTATCGGTCGAACTAATTATCACCTGATTACGTCCTATGCGCTCAGCACTGCGCCCGCCTGTTGCGGTCTTAAAGTTTTACGACCGCACTCAGCCCTTTGAACACAATGATCGTCGCCGCGATTTTGTTGGTAACCAACGTACTCAAGTTGTAGAAGCTGCAGTGATGCTACTTGGATGAATGCACTTTTCGCATGCGCAGTTGCTTTGTGTAGCCCCTGCTTGAACTCACAGAAACCCGTTGGCTTCAGTGCTGAATTCCACACGTTTTGGTGGTCTGCGCGAAAAAATCGGCCAAAAACTTGTGAAGTTTCAACATTTTCCCGTTTACTCCAGAACCTACAAAACTGAAAATGTATTAATAATATCATTTTCCTACCTTAACCATGTTTCCGACAGTTTCCTACAGCCAAAAAGTAGTTAATAATGGGAACAAAGACAATACACAACCGAATATTTTAGTTTTATGAATGGCCACGTCTGGACAGTTGAAAAAAAAAAAAAACGATCGAAAATGGTGTTGTTTTTTATATTTTCGAGGCTGAATACGCGATTGAAGTTTTTCATGGCAATATTTTTGTATCGTAATGTACTGCATTTGCCTACTGTTTCCTACAGCGAAAAAGTAATTTAAAATGGGGACGAAGACGATACACAACCGAATATTTTGGTTTTATGAATGGCCACGTCTGGACAGTTAGACAAAAAAAAAACGATCGAAAATGTGGTGTTTGTTTTCGATTTCTTTAGATGCTACATGTTCAGTCTTGATTTACATGTTTTTTAATGTGTAACCTTTGAAATTCAAATTATTATTATTATTTTTTTTGGGGGGGGGGGGGGGGGGGGGGTGGGGGGAACTTCGCCTACAATTTTTTATAGTAAGCCAAACAACCTTTTTGGGGGGGGGGGGGGTAACTTAACATGGAATTCTAACGTTAGGACTTTCTGGCTAAACTCAAAACAGTTTCCAATTGTAAAATTAGTTTTGGGACTTTTTATATTAAAATAAAAATATTTGATTAATAAAATGGCTTGTTCAATCATGGAGGAAGGGTTAAATTTATTTGTCCCCGAGTTAATTCCTTTGTGAAGCTTGCCCCACTCCCGGGCCCCAAGCTCCTTCAGTCACCTGGTGTGAGTGTGAAATTCAGTCAGAACCCTTAAAAAGTTATAGATGCATTTCTCACGTTTTTCTCAGTATAAGGGTTGGGGGGGGGGGCTAGGCCTATGCAGGTTTTTTTATATGCAGGGCTTTCTCGGCTTTCTTTGAAATATTTTAGGGTCCATTTTTTAAGGTTTAAGTAAACATTAATGAAAGCCTTGCAGCAAATTTTTATGTCGGAATTTGTCACCACGTCAAACATTTTTTGGGAAAGGTGCATTTGTATAGTTTTTCGTGTATCAAGTTGCTCCAGTAGTCCTCCTGAACAAGATGATTTGATAAGATCTTGTTGGCAAGTACAAATTTAATATTAAATCCTTGTAGTTTCACAAGATTTGTGTACGAAGGACGGCCCAACTTACAAGTTCCCTGGCTCTAAAAAAGAGATGCACATTGTCTGAAACCGTAAAATTACCCCCCCCCCCCCCTCACAAAACAAGTTGCCGTGATTCATAGTTGCCGCGGTGAGGTCAAATTAATTGGACCACGGCGGCAACTTTTACACGCGATCATTTCTTTCGTCGGCAACCGTTAACAAAAGCAAAACTCGCGACCATCGTCTTCGTCGGTGTCGTCGTCAGTCGACGGCTACCACTGATTTCGATTTGTTTTCAGAAACGTCGGAAAAATCACTAAAATCTTCGAAATTAAAATCGCTCAACACGAAATCTTTTGGACCGTGAGCAGCCATAGTAACGCTTGTTGTGCGCGAAGAGACCAAATCCTTTCCACCATGTTCTTCGTTACCTTAACGAATTCACTTCGCATACGCATTCGCATGAAGTATAAACCGGGCTTTACGCGAGTGGGATAACTACATTGTACAATGTACATGTACTCGAATACATGTACAAATGTAGTATAACACCACAACAAATACAAACATGGTGATTTCTCATTTTTTTGTAATTTACAAGCAACTGAAATTCACATTCTGTACGCAGCCACAATCAAAGGTTCACCTTTTCTTGAGTCCTCAATAGAAACAGCATTTTTAAAAACAATGATGTACAAAGCATTTAAAATTGTACAGGAATCAAGAATGTATATAAATTATGTACATAAACTACATGTACATTACAATGTGTATCACCCCCCCCCCCCCCCCCCCCCCATGTCAGCTCATACCCCATGATTTATACATGCATGCATGCTGTCAGAAAATACAAAACAACATCCAGCAAAACAATTGTCTGCTCAATTTGTGCAACCCTAGATGTGACCTCAGCTGGGTCTTGTGAGGTCACAGAACCTGCTGCAGGCTTTATAGGTCCCCAGTGCAGCGCACAATGCATGCAGTGCAGTGCAGTACAGTGAATGTGCATTGATGATCACTACATGTACATGTAGTACTATGGGGTGGAGTGTGTGATGCACAGTTATACAAAATGAGAAATACCCTGGATCATACATTGTAATGTACATACTTTACGTAATTCTGACAACGGACTGTATATTATATGATGTATGTAAATGTATATATAACGCCCTTTTCCAGCATAGGGCGACCGGTCTATGGGCATTCTGCATTAAAATATATGTAACCTAACCCTATCTCTTCCTATTGCTTTTACCTTAAGGCGACCGGTAATCGGTCGCCCCAAGCCGGTCGGTCGCCCCAAGCCCATAGAAATACGGCGACCGGTCGCCTTATGCTGGAAAACGTCAGTATATACACGTACATGTACATATATACTGACGTTTTCCAGCATAAGGCGACCGGTCGCCGTATTTCTATGGGCATGGGGCGACCGACCGGCTTGGGGCGACCGATTACCGGTCGCCTTAAGGTAAAAGCAATAGGAAGAGATAGGGTTAGGTTACATATATTTTAATGCAGAATGCCCATAGACCGGTCGCCCTATGCTGGAAAAGGGCGTTATATATATATACATGTACATGTATGTACATTGATTTGCAATACAAAATGTGTACGGTACTGGGGCCAATTTCATAGAGCTGCTTAACTGTATATTTGTAAGCAGAAAAGTTGTGCTAATAATAGCAGGAAAATTTGCTTTAAAAGCATTAGAGTATTTCATGGCCAAGTCGTGCTAACGCTTGAGCGTGCATGGAGATTTATATTGTTGCGTCACTAATTTTTAAAAGCAAATCCTGCTTCCGAAGTTAGTTGGCTCTTTGCTGTGCTTACTGCTTATAGTCTCTATGAAATGGGCGAGGGTTCCGTTAGCAGAAAATCGTAAGTGGGCCCTGTATTCACGTACGGTACTTGTACTTGTTCTACGGTACAATGTACATGTACATAATTATATGTACATTGTAGATTATGGAATCGAGAACCTGTGACCGAATCAACATACCGGTACATATTGTACATTGTATATTGCTTAGTAATTTCTCAGACAATGAAAAAGAAAGTTTTTAAATGTCATTTTTTGAGAATTTTCAAGATGAAAACCAGGGTAAATGGTAAAACAAAACAGATCAACGTTTATGACTCTCGTAAAAATGCAATTTACACCGTAAATATTTTGATGCATTGAGTGTGGTAGTATAACGTGCGGACCTTTACAAACAATATGAAAAGCAATTTCCGAGATTTAATTTTTGGGATTGGCTTTCTTTAACCTGGGTAGTGGGTAGTATAGGTACCTGGGTAGTGGGTACCCGATTCCCATACTAGCCGTAAATGCACACCCCTGATAGTACCACAGTCCAGCATTTTCAGTGTTTACACTAAATTACAGAGGCATTCATGAGGGTAAGCACTATCTGGGCGCCAATCCAGTACGGCGATGAATAATACAACATATTTACCTATGCCTTTCCAAAGCATGGCATTTCAAGAAGTATAAAATTGGCACCCGTGGAGTACAGGCGGGCGCTGGTTGGGTACATCGCAGTGAAGAAAAAAGAGAAGTATAAAACAGGCACCTCTGGAGTACAGGCGGGCGCCGGTTGGGTACATGTACTAAAATTATTAAGATTACATGTAGGTCATGTATGGTTATTCATAAGGCATACGTCATACGTTGTATTATTCATCGCCGTAATAGCACTTACCACTCATGATAGGGGTGGCTAAAGCCTGTTTAAAGGCTGGAAATACAGGTCCCGTGCGAAGAAACTGCATCAATGTCATAAATGCACGGATACTGTGTCATGTGAAAGTACACATGTATAGCCTAACATGTACGTGTACAATATGTATGTATCCCTGTCACCAAACCACAGGTGTCCCGTGCGGTTCAAGACAAGCATCGGGACCTCCTCCAAAATATCACAAGGATGCGACATCCGTGCGATACTTACATGTACCGAGACCGGCGTCAAGGTCAAATTTCCTAAATACCATACATTAACACATGATTAACATAATTTTGTGAAAATACAAATTCCAGTGAAAGTCTGAATTAGATATTGTTTTGAGTTAAAGTACAATCCATAGTACAATCCATAGATCATGCCTAATCTTCACCTTTGAAATTTCCTGTGGTTTCACAAAAGGTTTACCCAAATCAAATAGCGCCCTCTCCTATTGTGTCCGCCATACCTCTAAAAGGCAAATTGTTTCAGATGTCGGACTTTTCATGTACATGTACTATTGTACTTACATGTACTGTACATACATTCTGTAGTTCAAATCTTGTATTTAATTTGGTTTGGCACGACTCTCTGGAACGCCTGTCTGAACCAGTTGTTAACCCTTTGATGAAGCCGGCTGACATCTATAGACATCTATAGACGTCTATAGAAAATTACCACCTGTTTTGCTTGGCTGCACTTGGCTGCACAAGCCCGCATGGTACCCCAGCGCCCCATTATAACACCCGTACTCAAGGGATTAAACAGTCATAACCAATAAGGCAAAGGAACAACATCTTATGCAGGTTCCACCCCATGGATTACTTTGGAGTATTCCAAATGTTGTACATCATCAAATTAATATTCCTTTTTAAAATAATCATAAGCCATATTGCCACACAACATACAGTAAGTAGGACTGAATTCCTCCTTTTGGCAACAAGCGCTTGTGTAAAACGCTGGTTGACATGTACATGTACATTGTAAGCCTGTGACTCTACGTTTAATTTACTATCCGTTTAAACGAAACTTTTCTAAACGGTTAAACGTTTAAACATTTGTCGGCGGCAGGTACATTTTTTCCAGAAATACAGTACTACCAAAGACATGTTTATTTAAGGCTTAATGTACATGTATCAGGGAGTCCCAACATGTTTTGACTACATTGTATTACTTACTACAATGAATTAATATTGTGACTGTACTTGCGTCGGCATGACACAGTGTGCAGTAGCGTACAGGATTATTCCATTGTCAAATAGGTAATATTTCATAAGCTCGTATTTTGTTCTTCACTTTTATCAACGATTCAAAATTTAAAAAACAAGATAAGTACAATCTTCAACTAAATCAAATGACTTTAAATGTAATAGAGGTGCAAGGTTTCACCTCTACAGTGTTTTTATTACATTTGTGAAAGTAAACTGACTTTGATCGTTGAAATATCTACCTACGGCAGATTTGAATGTCCCGTCCCATCCACATGCAATGTTTATTTCCTGTACCGCGCTCCAGCTACGTGTACATGTACATACACGAGTTGGTTGTTGGCCCATTGCCAGACCCTAGCTGTTACTAGCACGTGAACACGTGCTGCAGAAAAAAATATTTCAGCCCACGTGCTGTGTACATGAACGATCCCGGATGACCAATCACAAGTCATACATAATGCAACAAAATGATTATGTATAAGCCGACCGATCCCTGCGTATTGAAATGACTTTAGAGTTGTGGTCAGCCACTTACACCCTTACGGCCCATACAAAATCGGCAGCTTTGAGAATTACCCTTTGCGTGTGTCAGTAACAGCCGGCCGCAACCATGTGAAGCCTTCAGCTTCATTGGTGGTTGCGTGATGAGAAGATGTCATAAAGCGAGGTGTACATTGAACCGGACGCCGATTGGTCAGCCCACGTAACAGGTTTTTAAGCACTATCTCCAACCATACAAAAACAAGTCATGCGTATTCATTATTCAAAACAACGGAAGTGTTTGGATTGGAGGAACAAGTCGTCACGAAAGTAGCAAAGGGAAAGGAACTTCAGCCCATAATAAATTCATTTGAAATTTAATAATAGTTATTCTTGCCTACTCAAAGTAATAACTTCACAAATAGAAAAGGCACTGCGGTATACTGCGGCACTATAATAATGCAAAAACACTTTCACAGAAAAGAAATGATAATAAAATAAAATCAAAACAAAGTTATATTGGCCTTAGTTATAATGACTCGTTTTGTTTGGGCTAAATTGGGATGACGGTGTGGTAATGAATATTGTGCAAAGACTGCAATTTGTTTCCAACCCGATCCCGTCTTTATAAGGCCAATATAAGTTTGAAGAAATCGTACATTGAATCAAGATGCAATGGGGGAATGAAATGAAGATAAGTTTTGTTTTGCCCTTCCCGCGGGAAAAAAACACCTGAGTTGCCTGTGGAGTTTTGACGCAGGACTTTTTTTATACAGCGCTTGTCACACATCAGTGAAGGGCAAAACAAAATTTATAAACCTTCTAACTTAAAATCTTCTCAGTTGTATTTGTTTGGTTACAATAATACAAGGTTGGGAATTGGGATGTTATTATTCTACTTCATCTTCTTCAAAAATATGAGCATAGTGTTGACATTCTCGGGAAGAAGACAACTTCTCTTATGGTTTACAATGTTCCCGGCAGCTGAAAATACCCTCTCTGACGGCACAGACGTGGCCGGTACTCCCAAGTATTTTTTGGCCAGTTTGGAGAGTGCAGGGTGGGTAGCGCGTTGCGTTTTCCTTCCACCACTCCAGGGGACAGGTCTCATTGTGCACCTCCGGCGCGCTCAGGTAGGTTTCAGAGACAAACAACACCCCTCCTTATCCAATGAAAAAAGCTTTGAGTCTTGTAAGATTTTATATTGTGACCTAAGGAAGAGATTTTCAAAAGCAGGCCGATCATCTTTGGCATCTCTAAAGGAGCGGTATTGTTTGTGATCCTATCTCACGTCCATTGTCAGGGTTCGCTGAGCGCGTGTGCCAATCACGCGCGCCCACAATAAAGCTCTGGAAGCATACAGCTGGAAACTTGTCGGCAAATTGAAAACCACAGACAAGTAATTGTTATAGTCTTTGGGGTTTTTTTCGCAGGAAATAAAAAAGTATCGGCGACTTGGTAATAGTTGTCGAGCTACATGTAGTCAACAATACTTTATTGTATTACACAGAAAAATAAAGTGACAAATGCAACAAAAACACAAGGCACATTTTTTATTCATTTTTTTCGTTTAAACGGTTACTAAAGTACTGAACGGATAGTGCTTTTGTAAACGCTTAAACGTTTAACCGTCACAGGCTTAGTACATTGTATATGTGAGGATTAAAAATTTCCACCGGGCCGGTTGACATGTGCCAATCTCTGCACTTTCAATCCATTATTGACAGGGTTCGACCTTAACGCTGGTCCGCTAGACAAATTCTAGTCAAAACAGCGGCGGTCTAGTCAAAACCCTTTTCTAAGTAGTCCGGCGGTCTAGTGAAAAAAAATGCCAAGATAAGCTAAGCGCGCGCGTCTTCAGAGCCAGATTGTCAACAGCGATCCCCGATTGCGTGGAGTTTACTCTCAGCTAAGGCTGTTCGATATCCATTTATTTTGATACCGAAATATCGGCAGAAAAATATCGCGATATTCGATATTATCGTGATGACGTCACTTTTTCATTACCGGAAGAACGGAGGAATAAAAAAATACATGACGGAAGTCACCACGGCATCATGAGATCGGGGCCACCGGGATCGGGCCCGCCGGGATTGAGCGGCAGGAACGGGGGCCGGTTTGACCATGGTTTGACCATGGAGGAAGGATGGTTTGACAAAGCTTCCCTTCGCTCGTTGAGTATTTGGAGTTTTACGACATTTACCTTCAGTTGGCTACTTTATGGCACTCCAGAAAGACTAGCGTTTGTTTCTATTTCAGCATTGTTGATTAGTAACACAGATGATAATACCATGGACGATCACATGCGAGCTGTCAACAAACGATCGTGTCGTATATTTTGTGAAGACGACATGACATTGCACAATGTACAATGGATGCGCGGCACGTGTTTTAATCTTTTCTCAAGACGCGACGCAGTTCGCTACACGTAAAGTACGTGTGCCTTGTACACTGGGGAAAGACGGTGGCATTCAGTGCGGTTGCTTGCACTTGACCAAGGCTAGCAACAAAGCAACGCGCACGCGCAGATGCGCTACAGGGGTTGACCTTATTGCAAACAATTGCCATACCCCTCGATCTCAAGATGAGTTCGCAAGCGTGTACATGTACTGTAGGTACGTACATGTACATTGTACACTGGGAATAAGACGTTGTTTGCACTTGACAACGTACGGCGCGGAGGGTAAATCGTGCGGAGCGGAGATGTCATGTCGGGGTTTAGAAAACGGTCAAAGAAAGACACATTTAGTGCATGTATGTATTTTTTTATTCCTCCATGGTACATCATGATACATTATATATTATTCCTACCGTCCAATAATTGGAAATAACTGGAATTTCGAGCAAAGTAAACTGGACAAATCCACACGTAATGCGGCCAAAACGAACATATATCGCGATATTCTTCGGTATATCGAATTCCCCGATATTCCGTTTTTTTTTAAAGGGGCCGATACGATTTTCGATATGAAAAAATTATCGAAATATCGGGAAATATCGTCATATCGAACAGGCTTACTCTCAGCTTGTAATAAATGTTTGTAAATACAGTGTACTTGGTCAGTTTATTCCCTCAGAACATGCTCAAGTTTTTGAGGGGATGAAAGTTCTTTTGATATGATTTAAAAGAAGCTATTTTAGCCAATAACTTATGTACACAGGAACTATTAACTAGGCACTCATCCTGCCACTTCACTTCATTGAAAGAGAAATAAAATATAAATCAAACCAGTAAATAACTTGTGTGATATTTTGTGGAACTTTTTTATCACAATTCTGAAGGAAAATAAATCGGCCTACAGTATAGTATTACGAAAACTGTTTACCTGGAGCCTTTTCTTTCTCTTGGATTGGAAATACAAATTATAACCCAAGGCCCATTCTTTGTCCCTGTTATTAATAATAATATGTATAATATTCTGGAACATCACTGTCCAATTTACCATTATCACGACATCGGTGTATACGTTATTTACATTGTAATTGACGTAAAAGGTTACTTTTAAGTAGCCTAAAAGGTGAAAAAAAACATGCGGACCAGTGAAAATGCTGGCGGGCTAGTAAAAAGTCAACATTACTGGTCCGGCAGGCTAGTGAAAAAAAAAGTTCAGGGGAAACCCTGATTGGGGTATTGTGAACGTTATGCTTGGCTGCACAAGCCTCTTGTTTCCGTTTCGCTTGGCTTCACAACCCAATTTGGTGCCCCCCATCTAAAACCCGAGGTCAAAGTGTTAAGGACACCGTGTATTAACATCTCCTTCTCTTGCAGGCTTGTTTTTGTTGATATTGGTTTGATTCCCGGCACCGCAAGAAAAAGAAACAGAGTGATAGAGATGTACACATGTACATGTACATCGTAGAGGGTGGATAGAGGACAGAGGCACGTAAAGGAAAGAAAAAACAGCCAGGATTCTATTTAAAAGAACCCTCAAATAGTGATGGCCAGATATGGAACTCTTTCCGTAATTCGGACACAGCCTAACTTATATGTAGTCTTACTCTTGTTAAATACATTCTGAACGGAGAAAATATCAACAATGCCGTGCAAAGATCAATTAATGCGGGCAGCCCAAAGCAAGTTGTTGCCAGCAAATGCAAGAAGATTGATTTCTTTTTCGTGTAAGATTTTTTTATGTATGCGAGTACATGTACAAAGTATACATGTACACTGCAGGGCATAAGAAAAAATACATTTCAAAATTCTCATTTAGCCTCTGTGCCCTTTCTGCAGATAATATTTGGCCTTGGTGCCCTCCATAATTTTGCTTCACTCAAGGCCAAAGTAGCCTTGCCCTAAAAAATACTACATTTAAGGCCAGACACTGTACATACTAAGGTTCAACCGATGTTGGATTTGCCTGCCGATCCGATGGCCGATGTTTTATTTGGAACATCGGCCGATGTCCGATCCGATCCGATCTTTTTAATCGACATAAACAATGCCATCAAAAACGTAAAAAAATCGTGCTGCGCTATCGGTAGATCGTGACGCTATAATGGACCGATCGCGCTGCCACCAGTCGAACACATTTTCTTTCTAATTCACGGCTCTAGAGGATTTTTTTGAAAGGTAAGTAAAGTCCAAGATATCCGTCAGAATCGACTGCTAGCGCAGCACGATCGACCGATCGCGCACATCGACCGATTGCGCCCAACCAACAGTGACATACCCAAGACAAACCACGACTCCCTTAACACAGTAATAAATTGGGCCAAACAAAAAAATGCCTTCAGTTCGCGTCGGGTCACCCTATTTTCGAAAGCCATAAAATGTTATTAGGTAGAGGAAGACAAATTAATTCTACGATACCGATTTCCGATCATAATAGTAGGAATTGCCGACCGGGCGTCCGGAATTCCCATAGCGGAACTTGCCGACATGTGAAACTATGCGTAACTCAAAGATCGTGTACATCTTGTCGATGTTCGGCCGGGAGTACGTGCGCATGCGGCAAAGTAAGTACAGGCTCGATCATGGGGAAAAAACCGTCTGCGCCTGCGCATTGCGCAGAGCGGGTCCGTTGTTGGGGAGTGTTTATTCATGCAACACCATGCTTTGACACGCATGCTTTGGAGGCAACAAATTACTAAAAGATTCTAGAACTTCGTAGGCCCACTCGACAAGATTTGTTCATAAAATCCCGGCGAAAACTAACAAAGAATCGGACCAACAAGGATAGTCAAAATCAGGATGTGTTTTAATCAAAACTTTCGACAAATTGCGACAAAAACCGGACCAGTGGTTGAGTGATGTGCGTGATAAACGGCTGTGTGGATAATTCCACGTTTCGCCAACGTGTTACGGTGACGCACCGTGCATGGAGCTGTCAGTTGGCCGGGCACGCCTGGGCGTTGTACGGCATGGACTGCTTTCGTATCGCGGCACTCTGTGCGTGCAGTTTGTGATATGGTGATCGCAGTTTCATAGTTATTTTGTTTAGTTTATTGCTTTTGCTGATTAATAGGCTATCAATCATGTATCTATCTTTGTTCTGAATAAAAAGGTCGATTATTCACAACACGAGAGTTTTGGCTTAACCATACAAGTTTACAGTTTTAAAGAAATAGGAAGGAAGCTGATTATTTTTACAATACGTAAATTTTATTTTCCACTTTGCAATGCTCGTATCACATAAAATTCATCAGGCATATGTCTCACAAAGCATCTCAAAATTTGTACATGTACTTCGTTTCGGGACCCCTCTAACACAGGTATTGCGTAAATTTTTCTCACCTTTAGCATGGAGGTAGAAAATTAACATGTTATGCCTACCAACCGACCCTATTAAATTGTATTTTAACACTGCTGGTTGTTGGATAGAAGTTGAAATGGAGAACAAATTAGGACAATGGGCAAAACTAATCCAGGCATTTATTTACATGTACGTAGAAAAATCTGCGGTCGTAAAAATACGACGCCGAACTCGCAGTGATTTCAATTCATTTCAAGCTTCAGTCCAGCAAAATTGGCACACGTGAAGGGAATTCCCCATTAGGGCGTCTATGCTTGTCTTTTTTCCAGGGTATTTTTGTATTCACGCTGTATATAACATTACACGGTGCACACATCGCCAATGCTGTGCATGCAAGAGACATGTGATCGGCTGAACTAAAGTCCACAACGCGTCGTGGCTTCACACAGTGTAGTTCCCCGACTCCGTTCATGACGTTCAGTAGACCAGTACAGTCATGCACTGAATGCTAGCTTCGTTGTCTTCGAGCACTGAGTTTTCACGCATGCGGCGCAGATAGCGCGGATCGCATAGACGCGGAGCTCGGAGATATTTACAACCGGTATGATAATACATCACAGCATAAAACTGTTCATTTTTCACACAAAAATAAAACATCGTTTTTACTCGCGCTCTAATAGAAAAACATGACATTTGTGTGTGATAAAATTGAGTGTAAAGTTTGCTAATTGACATTGCCGAACATTGGTTCGTCATCGGTTAAACCTTACAAATTTTGCCGATCCGATGTTTTGCCGATATTGCCAAACATCGGCCCGATCCGATGTCCGATCCGATCATCGGTTAAACCTTAGTACATACAGGTACATGTTTCTGTGAGGCTACACTGTAGTACATGTACATGTACATACATGTACATTTACATGTAGGATCCATGTACATGTATGTGTAGTATATGTATACATGTACAAGCTAATTACCACCAGACACACAGCAGGCTTGGGTAATTCCACGCCGGAATCGATAAGAATCGATTCCAAACTCGGAATCGGAATCGCGATTCCACTTTTTGGAAATAAATAAATAAATGGAACTAAGAAAAAAAACATATTAAGCAACTATTTTGATGAAAATGCCAAGTTTTTCCTTACTCCTTTCAACTATTTTTTTTGTGGGTAGCGCCACAAAGGTGAGGTCTGATTTTGATTTTGGTGTTTTCCCTGCCCAAACGTGACTGCATTTAGGAATATTTAATGGCAAATTATCTTCTATCAGTGCGATTTACACACATGTACCCTTAAATTTAAGTTAATAGCCTCCTTATTGGCATTTTTACGTGCTTGTTTACTTTTTGTTTATTTTCGGAATCGATTCCAAGTGGAATCGCGATTCTTACAAGTTACATGAAATCGGAATCGATTCCAAAAATGTTGGATTCGCCGAATTCTACACCGCAGCAGCTTGATTCAAGATGAACATGCCATCATCCATTCATCTACCATTAACCCTAACCCCCTACATGTATATCTATTTTTACTAGGAAGTGTCCTCAACCTGTCAAAATCCAGCACTGTGCAGTACAATATGTACATGTACATGTACCTGCAGAATGGTACATACATGTACATTCTTTGGACTTGGACAAATTGGGGCATCATGTACATGTACATGTACATACATGTAGCTCCATGTAAAGTAATGGTGCCAAGGCAGTTCTGAAACCATGGAAACAGGGGTGAGATTGGCCAAAAATGAAAATTCCACGAAATCCACGAAAAATCCATGAAAAATCCACGAGGACCCCAGATCGACATGTAGTTTGTATTTGCCTAAAGGCACCCCTTAAAATATCAATTTTTATTGGTCTATATCCACTTTTACAGGTACTTTGTAAAAACACCTCGAGGACAACACCTCAGGAATTCCAGATTGCAAAAGAGAGTCTTTAAATATTCTGAAATCCCGACAAAAAATCCTGAAATCAGGAAAAATCCTGACACATCTCACCCCTGCTGATGAAGGCATCAAAATTCAACACAACCTGCTGTTGGGGTTTGTTAGGTTTGGGGTAATGATAGCCCATAGAAAACCAGTTATACATAGCTTTCTTATACATAGATTTCTTGGTGTACAACGTGCCGTTTACCTTCTCAGTCCCGCATAAAACCACGACAAAAAGTGGTCCAGTTCCGAATCAAGCTTTAATTGTTGTTCCTGCGTGTCTTGCAAATTCCTCTAATCGTTTGACTGCATATTTCATTTGTCTCTTTGTGTTAGCAGCGTCAGCATCGCCTACAAGTTCCAATATTTCGTCGTCCGTTAGGAAAACAAATTAAACCGCGGTTCGGAAACACCGTCCGCCATTTTGTGTGAATGACAGCCTAGACTGGTTCCCGGTCCCCATATGTATATAATATACATTTGAAGTCCGAAGGACAACAGAGTGATCCGGGAACCAGTCCAATGACAACCATGTTGTGGCGGCGGGGAAGTTCTATCAAATGCGTTACCGTTTGATAGAACCATGTGATAGAACTTTTTTGGCGGTGCGGGTTCGCGTCGTGCGATGTATAATATTGCACGGTCTATATCGCACTATGCGTATTGCACTATACACAAAACACAGAAACTGTTATTGATACACGCGCGTGTGTTGTACATTTGTATATATTCTAGTTTTGTATACAGCTTGCGTGTTCCATCTTTGTGCATCAAGGTTGTTTGAAGATACATGTACATTTTTTTGTAAATTCGTTATCCCACGATGGAACACGAAAAATGTAGTGCGTCCGTGTCCCATATGCCTTGTGGCATATGGGACAGGGATGCACTACATTATTCCATGTTCCACTCGCGCTCGTGGGATAACTAATAATATGCCAGTGCCAGTCAAATCTAACTATGTCAATACTTTGAGTGACCATACTGCACCAAGAACATCTAAAGCCGTGTCCACAATGGACCTTTTTTGGTAAAACGTACGGAGACTGCCGTCAACTTTAACAAATTAAGTCCAGTGCAGACAGGCAGTAAACTTTCCAAATTGTCAAGTGTCGATCGTTGGTTGTCCGTTTATCCCTCCACAGTGGGAACTTTTACAGGGCCAACTGTGCAGCGGAAGAGTTACATGGCTAGTTTTACGTCGCTGAAAGTCCAGTGCGAACAGCCACTGTAAATGTAAAATGTGCAATTTGAACACTGCAAAATTTACGTGCCAAGGACTTTCCGTGAGCAGTGTAATCCAAGTGCGGACGCACGGAAGAATAACCACAATGGAATGTTAACAATTACACACGGTAACTTTTTACAATTGTAAGTCCAAACATGTCTAAGACAGAAAACATAAGCTTTAATTTCTTTCCCAATATTGCACGAAAATTTCCTGAAACCTACAGTCACAAAATTTACAGGTTGTGCCCAGTGTTTAAATACACTTCTGAACACAAATGGATGGTTATTTTCTAAGATTTTGTTGTTCCGGATGGATTATTAAGTAAAATCTTTCCGGCACAACCGCTAAATTAAGAATTTTGTTGGGAAATTTGTGTGAAATATAGGGGAAGAAAGTTTGTGTTTTCTGTGTTAGATGTTCCTGGCACAGTGCACAGTGTATGGTAACTCAAGTCAAAGTGTTCACATACGTACATGTTGATTTCTGCCTCATTTTTTACAGATTTTGCCGACATAAATCTTGAAATAACTGGTTGTGCCACATGTTTAAACAGTTGTTATCAAGGAGAGTTGGTTATTTTGTAAGATTTTGCTATTCCTGATCCATTTTGGTAGGGGGTATTTAAAGTAAAATCTTTCAGTGTTTTTTTTGTTTCCCCTTTTTGCGGGGAAAATGTTTTCCGCCCTTGCCTTGCAAATTGCAGTCAATATCTTGCAAAATTTGCTCTTCACTGCAAGTGCAAGCAAGGTTTGTAACTATATTAGCCCTACAAACAAAGTACAAATTAATATAGGGCTGTAAATGGTTCCTTTTTTAACTTCTGGCTTTTTACTGTCACAACGGTAAAAAGCCAGAAGTTAAAAAAGGAACCATTTACAGCGCTATTTGTAGGGATAGGTTTGTATAGCCTTGCAGTCCTGGAAGTAACTAAATAATACATGTATACCTACCATTTGTGAGTTTCATACCGCCGCACTTGAAGTGTCTCATCCCCCGACGAGCCCTCGGCGGCTTCCATGACGGTTTTTGCTGGAGCGGTCAACCAAAATGACACGTTAATCGCAACTAAATGTCGTCAAAACGCGAAACATCATGACATTTCAACACATATTATGTCACCGTCCAAACATGTTGGTGTCTTTGAACCTCCATGCTGAGCCAAAACTGACACGGTCGTTACAAACTGCAGGAGCGACACAGTTCGGGGAATTTCGGGGGGAAATAAAACAGGAACGTGATTTCGACCACCGGCACCTTCCCCAAACCTTGCAATGCGCTGTCAATTTCTGTGTCAAGGGCTGGAGTATTGTTCCTTGCACTTTGCAATGAGGTGTTGTACAGACGTACGGTGCACCAGACTCGTTGAAGAAAAAACAGGGACCTTCATCGGCACGTTTGTCAAAATTAAACTTGTTCAAGTCCATCCTCAAGTGGGAATCGGAGAGGCGGACACTTTTAAAGTGGGGGAGGGGGGAGGGGGGGGAGGGGGGGAGGGGGGGAGGGGGGGGAGGGAGCAGCGCCGGTGCTATATTTTTCTTTATGCGGAACTGCCAAAAGTGTGGGGGGGGGGGGGGAGTGGGGGAGCCAATGCCCCCCCCCCCCCCCTGTTCCGCCGCCACTTTCAGAACTAGTGGCGCACCCGGGATTTAGCTTGGCGTTCTTCAATTTTAATTTCTGACGTTGGCGGTGCAATTACACTTGTGAAAGCGGCCTTAAAATGACTACAAAGACCCCCCCCCCCCCACCCCCCCCCCCGGAGCCACCTTTCATTGGGTGCGCCTTTGGGAGCGGGATTTTCGGGGAACAGACGACATCGTGCCGAATTCAATGATGCAGGGATGGTACTTAAGAGCAGACTCGCACAGGATATGTTGCGGGCGACAAGAAACTAACTTACCCAGCAAAAATGTCAACGAGCCCCCCCTCCATCCCAAAAACAAAACAATTAGAACAAACAAAACACAACGGCGACAACAACAACAAGTTCGAAACAACCAACAACTGAGAGCCTTATATAGACTACAACCGATTTTTCACACAAAAATCCCTCAATCTATACAGGTATATACCGCAGGGGAAACTCTCTCTTGAGGGAAGACTGGGAAAGTTCCGGTACGAGTCCGAGTACAATTAAGCAGGCAGTAGTAGTAGATCCAAGTTCACAACCCAAGTCAAGACCAAGACCAAAGAGAACACATTCTAGTCTGTCCCTAGTCTATGGAATAGCCGCTCGTGCAATGCATGCAACGTCTGATACTCAGTCTTGTCTGTCCCCGGCCCCGGGTACGAATCAAATTTAAAGTGAATAACAAACGGCGATGGACGCAACACCCATCATCGACATCGTCTTCATCATCATTCTCCATACGGGCGTACGATCCCGTGGAAGATATCTCCCCCTCCCTCCTTCGGATCGGGCGTGTTCTATAGGATCATACCGCCAGAAACTCAAATTTCTTGACAAAATATACGGCCCTACAAGGGAAAAATAGATGTATATACGTTCACAATATACAAATGCTTGGGCATACATGTGTGTTTCCCCTCCCATGATTTTCACCCATCAAAACGATGACAGGAGACAATCGCGGTACTGAGTTGGTTATTGAAAAAGGCTGCATCCTTATCAGCACAAAGTATTATACTATTAACGTGCACATTTTTGTTTTACCCTTGCACTGATTTGTTTGCAGACAGGCAAGTCTCTGCCCTCAGAAAGGCATCAGTAAGGGTGCATACAACAATTTTATTAATCTGTGGAAATTCCTGCGCGCGAACTCATTAATATTTTGTGATGAATTAGAGGTCCTTGTGGCCTCTTATGGGGACTGATTGTAGAAATATTTGTGTGAGATCAAAGCATTTGTGCCTCGTGGTTTCCAGCTCACAGTTTGCGAAATTTTCAGTGCGGGGGGGGGGGGGGGGGGGGGGGGGGGGGCTGAGGGGCGATACGGTAATCCGGATGTCGCGCAGGCTCAAATCCCGCTCCTGCCAGTTTTCTTCACTTGTTCACTTTATTCAAATTTACCTAGTGAATTTTCCCTTGTGTTTTGTTTAATTTGACGAATACAAAAAACTGCATCATTTTCTGGAAATGAGTAGGCTACAGCCGGCCGTAGGCTACACAGTCACTTCGCCCATTTTTCACTTAGCCCTCAACCACTTCGCCCAATTGCTACTTCGCCCAAACGCCACTTCGCCACTCATGCCAGAGCTGCACGATGTGTATGCCTATTTTGTTTTCACAGACCAGTGTAATTATTTGTTGAGAAAAAATACGATATAAAAAACTAAGGGATGAATGGCTGACCTCTATTATGATAGAATGGGAACAAAAGTGACGCCGGAATGCAACATTATTTCCCAAACTGAATGGCGGTTTGGAGTTGGTTGTGGGAAATATAGAGCCTAAAAGAAACAAATCTTGACCTCAAACATAAACGCGCCTCTACTGAATCGGTGCAAAAACACAGCCAACTTAATTCGATTTTGAAACAAAAAAGCTGAAAATCATTGCAGTCTCATAGTGGCAGATTGCCGTTCCCTACAATTTTGTTCCATTCTAAATGTCCGAAAGTTCATATTTTTCTTTCATTCTACATTGAAAGACCAACCCCTGACTGTATGTACAGAAACAGCAGGGGCGGATCCAGGAATTTTTGCACGGGGGGGAAGGGGGGGTTCTGAAATTTGCCCAGAAAGGTGCTCCCACCGTTTTTCTATATTGCCGCATATAGCCGCGTGAGGTAGTTGTTTGCGCTTCGTATGTGTGTACGTACGTGGTGTGTACCCGGACCCGTACGTGTGACGTGAGTGCAAAGCGTGCGCGCGAGGCCGTGCATCGCATGCAGCGGATGCAGACGGACTGATCTTCACTACACTGTGTAGTAGAGATCAGTGATTGCAGACTATCGAACAGCCTTGCCTTGACCATGGCTGGGGGGTAAAGTGGTGCTTGGGCGAAGTGGGTTTTTCGGCGAAGAGGCATACGGGCGAAGTGGTAGCTGGGGCGAAGTGGCGTTTGGGCGAAGTAGGGTTTGGGCAAATTGACGTTTGGACGAAGTGGTTGAGGGCGAAGTGGAAATGGGCGACTAGTGACTCACTGTGTGTAATAGGCCCAACTCTATAATGTTACAGACTTTTCAAATACTAGAGGGATGCCGTCGGCACCCGCTGGATGGGTGGAGGTGTACGTATCATGTACCGTATATCGTGTCAACAGGGGGATTAAGAATGGTACAAAATTGTAGGGAAATGGCATTATTCCTCTTGATGACAGATTTTCAGCATTTTACCCGAAAATCCGTCTTTAATTAGTTTACTCTAAGCTGACACTGTTTCTACACCGTTTCAGTCGGTGCACCTTTAGGTTGGAGGTCAGGGCCGGGTTGGTCTTTCAATCTAATTAAGAAAAATATGAACTTTGTGCATTTAGAATGGAATTGTAGAGAACGGTATTCCGGCTGCCATAATAAGACGTACTGCAGTGATTTTCAGATTTTTTGTTTCAAAATCGGAATTGAATCTGTAGCTTTAATTAGGTTGGCTGTGTTTTTGCAACGATTCAGCAGAGGCGCGGTTAGGTTTGAGGTCAAGATTTGTTTCTTTCAGGCTCTACAACTAATTAACTCCATTATAATTAGCCTCCATTCAGTTTTAGTTTAGTTTTGGAAAGAATTAATGTTGCATCCTGCCCGGCGTCACTTTTTTCATCCTATAATTATCATAATAAAGGTCAGCCATTCATCCCTTAGTTTTACAAATCGTATTTGTTTCTATCTTAACAAATAATTACACTGGTCTGTAAAAACATGGAGGTAGGAAACATGGTAAAAACAACCTAGGGGCCGTCCATAAAGTACGTACGCACAAAGGGAGGGAGGGGGGGGGGGGGGGGGGGGGGTTGTTGACATTGCGTACAGACATTGCGTTTCAAGACGTCCTTAGCGCGCGGTGCGACGTATTGCGCGCAACGGCCGGCCGACAGCGCCCTCTAGCAACACACTTACTGACACGCCAAGGCCAAATCGCTAAGAACGTCTTGGCTATATTTCGCGAGTGCGAGTGTGCTCTTAAGTACAATCCCTGCATCCATTGAATTCGGCACGTGTCGTCTGGTCGCCGAAAATCCCGCGTCCCAATGGCGCACCAAATGAAAGGGTGGCTCCGGTGGGAGGGGGGGGGGGGTTCTGTGTAGTCATTTTAAGGCCGCTTTCACAAGTGTAATTGCATCGCCAACGTCAGAAATATAAATTGACACAAAAATTGAAGTACGCCAAGCTAAATCTGGGTGCGTCACTACTATTTCTAGTTCTGAAAGTGGCGGCGGAACATGGGGGGGGGTGGGGGGGGGGGGGGGGGCGCAGGGGGGGCCATTGGCTCCCCCACTTTTTCCACTTGAGAGCTACCCCCCCCCCCCCCCCACACTTTTGGCAGTTCCGCATAAAGAAATACACAGCACCGGCGCTGCTCCCCCCCCCCCCCCCCACCCCCTCTGATTTCTTGAGGATGGACTTGAACAAGTTTAATTTTGACAACGCGCTGAAGATCCTAGTCTTGGTTCCAGGCCAAATCGCTAAGAACATCTTGGCTATTTCGCATGGGAGCGCGCGCGACCTGCTTATGTATAATTTAACAGGCGGGTCAAACTGGAGGAAACTCATGTTTTAGTAATAACTTACTAGTCAGTTAACGTTCTGAGCAGAGTGATTCTGGACTGACTGGCAAACAGGATTGAGAAATCTTTGGATTGTTCCAAAATGTGATCTGGAATATCAGACGTTATCTCTGCCGACATCAGTCCCAGATGTTAAGCACGATGTAACTGGTCAACGGCCAGGGCTTTCAATGGCACGACGACAATAACCAGCGCTTTCTCCTGTTTGCATTCGGTTACTTCGTTTCGTTCAAGCATAGCTATGGACGGTTCATGAAATGGAGCAGCTTGAAAATTACACTCTTGCTAAATCCCGTTGGTAAATTAACAAACAAATCATGGCCACGTACAAATTGATGAATGACACTGATCTGATGACTTTTTAGCTTTCCAAAGCCCAGTTTTTGCTGTAAAATCCATCGCTTTGTCCACGCGATCAGACATTTTTTCCAAAAAACTACGAATGGCTTAATTGGTACTGCGCTGCACCAGGAAGGAAGGCTGCACGTACGCGTATACGGATTCCCCAACTATGAGGCTCCTGATCCTACCATGTACCAGAGCCCCATAGAAAGATGCCCAATTTTCACATAGGCCACTATACAGCAAGAATATTGAATACACTGTGCACACAAAGTTTACACCCAAAACCTGTCTGTTGCTTACTTTACATCCTCACCTTGTGTGCACCAAGCAAATGATCGGTCGAATCTGTCCCAGTTTTAGAAAAAAAGGAGAACAAATCCCTGTTCCAAACTGAAGCATTTTGAATCTCAAGAAGCAATATGACCCAGTACAAAGGTCAGACATAAGCCAATCACTTCACAGGGCTGTTGAGATTAATCATGAATAATCAACAGCCCTGTGAAGTGATTGGCTCATGCCTGACCTTTGTACTGGGTCTGGTTGCTCCTTGTAAATTCATATTGCTTCAGTCTGGAACTTACAGGGATTTTTTCACTTTTGTTTCTTATGGTGTTCTAAAGTCGACAGATCACCTCGGCCTCGGCCTCGGCCTCGGCCTCGTGAAACGGCATTCCGGCCGCCGATGTTAAGCTTTTTGTTTCAGATTTTTTTAACCGAAGGCGAAAATCCGTCTTTAATTTGGCTAAGGCTACCGTACTGTTTCTGCACCGTTTAATTTAGGCCGTCTTTAGGTTGGAGGTCAGGGGTCGGTCTTTCAATTGAATTGAGACAAATGTGAACTTTCTGCCTTTTTGGACTGATTTCAGCTTTTTAACAGAAAATCCGTCTTTAATTTGAATGAGATGAGCCCATGCACTGATCTCCATGTATAAAAATCTGGATTGCGCATTGGCCGCTGCGCGCTTTACGCACAAATGTTGCTATAGCAGCCGCCAAGATTTATTTTCATACTGTAGGGGATAATATTTTTGAAATTCCCAAACATTTACAAAAAGTATAAAATCGTTGGGAAAAGTAATTCGTCCATTGCAAGTAGTCATGCACGCGGTATTCTGATCATAGGACCAAAAAATGGTTGTGTTGCCCTCGAACAGACCGACCGTAAAACTCGACAGATTCAGGGTCGGCGGTTTTTTTTTACCATATCAATAAAAACATAACTCAGCCTCTATGTCTCAAAAAGTGTTAAACCTGGGGTTTGTTCAATGTGTAGGCCTAGCCTAAACACGCCCGGGTGAGCGTGAATACGGAAAATATACCAGACCGACCGACCCTTTTTTTTCTTAATTTGTCCTGTCCGAGGGAAACAATTTATTTGGCCTGATGAACAGCGCCCGTTCGCCCTATATGCATAGGCCTAACGGTGCGTAAAGCCTAACAGTTTTTGGGTCTACTTATAAATAACTATTTTATATAATAATTGTTTTGCTTTTCTAACAAATATAATATAATAAGAAAGTACCAGCATTTCGCCAGTAAGCTATTTGGAAGAGAGAGAGACGACTGATTTTGAAGATTTACATGTATATTTTCCAATTACGTTGTTTATTGGCCACCGTATTGGCAATAAAGGCGAAAGCGTCTTGCCGTCAAAACAGCCTGGCATGAAAATTGGCTACCCAGCAAACACAAAAACATTGTAAAAACATTGTTAAAATGTTTTCGTAAATGTTATGGAAATGTTTCCAGATTAGTTTTTTTTACGTTAAAATGTGTGGTTTTAAAAATGTTGCTCAAGAACAACTCGTGTCTTCGTTCGTGTTCCGGCCGCTCGAACGCACGCCAAAGAACGTCTGGTATAGCCAAGAGCGCCATCTATCGCTTGTAACCACGCAAAATGCAATGGCTGCGCCCATGTACGTTATTCAAGCGTTCGTTCCAAAAACCTTAATTTCAGACGCAAAATATTTTAACGGAAGCACAATATTTAGACTGCATTTTCCCCCAGTTTGTTCAGAAAAAGCTTTATTTTTCAAAACGTTTGGAAGGGAATTTTAGGCAACATTACGCCGACTTTCATGCTTCGTCAAATCATCCGCCATCTTTGGTCGTCTTCTACGTCGCGTCAAATTACGTCATGTTCTTGTAAACCCCGACTGGTTGGTGGTGTGTGATCTTGTTCCGAGTGCAATGTTCGCGTGTCGCGTTACCGCCGCAGTTCGGGCGCAAGAACAAGGAACTTGTGTTAAGAAGGTTTCGAGTCAACTCGGACCCAAACCAACTCGGACCCATACCAACTCGGACCCATGCCAACTCGGACCCACTACCAACTCGGACCCACGGCCAACTCGGACCCACTACCAACTCGGACCCAAGCATGACCAAGTCGGACCCAACAAGATTGAATCGGCATAATATAAATACTGGATAGGACGAGCGTATGCAGTGAAGATTCCCAAAACGCGAAGAAATGAAAAAAACATTGTTTCTGAACTACTGTATCTGAATTAAATACGGCATTATTTTTCTGAGTTGCTTTTGCGCTTGTAAAATTTGTAAGTCAATCGGCAATTCAGTGAACTTTGGTTTATGACCATGGGCGACGATCTCGGGGGTGGGACGGGGGGACATGGCCCCCAACCCAATA
Source organism: Hippasteria phrygiana (assembly GCA_037893225.1). Classification (NCBI taxonomy): domain Eukaryota; kingdom Metazoa; phylum Echinodermata; class Asteroidea; order Valvatida; family Goniasteridae; genus Hippasteria; species Hippasteria phrygiana. The sequence continues at coordinate 171,047 of JAZGUH010000417.1, forward strand.
TTTTTGGGGAGGGGACGGCTATGGCAGTGTCCCCCCCCCCCCCCCAATAATTTCCCCATGACATTAGTTATACATTTTAAGGGTAATTGGCTTTTACATATACCAGAATGCACCAGAATACACAAGGATCAGCACACATTTTTTATAAATTTCCCAGGATACACAAAAAGAGGCATCAAGTACACTAACGCTTAACAATAATTGTTGGTTGTGTGCTTCCCCCCCCCCCCCCCCCCTCCCCCCAACCTTGACGAGAAATGTTGCATTTAGAGTTACTCTATACATGGAGGTGTTTCCTACCTCCATGCTCTATAGCTTAATTACAACCGACATGCGTACTTCTATTTAACAAATTACCACTGTGACAAAAACATTATTTTAACAGGAAGAATTTATGAAAAATTACATTCAGGTATTATTTTATGCTCAACCATCCTTCCTCCATGGCTCAACAGTCACCAAACCGGATAACGTGGAGCCAATTGCCACTGGCGCCCAAGCGGCCACTTCACTCGTGTCCTTACTCTTTTCTATTTGACCTTAACACAGACATAAGGAAAACACCAACGCCCCTGTTCCTCTCTCATATTCATGCAATTTCATACATTGCTCATATTGATTCAATTTCAATTTTAGCGAAATTCAAAACATCCATGTCTCCATTCATACCTGATTTTTCTATTCACTTAAGCCTCTTTACATTCTACTGCAAATTCCATTGAACTTCCATGTCGCTACTACTGCAGATTCCAATAAAACTCCGATTGTAGAGTTCACACAAAGAAATTTCTGCAAATGAGGCCTCGTAGGTACCCCTATGTATTTGGAATATTTTAACGAAGTTAAATTGGATGTTCTTTGCGCGAATTTATTGTAGGGCCTACTAGCTTTGAATTGGAATTAACATATATTCCCTTGTGTAAAAATAAGAAACAAGAAAGCAAACAAAATTGAGAAACGTAGGTATTCTGAAATAATTATGTTAGATGTTTACTGCTTCATCACGTTTACTGTTTACTGTTTACTGCTTCATCACGCGAACTCGTACCTTGGTCAACTCGTACCTTGGTCAACTCGTACCTTGGCCAACTCGTACCTTGGCCAACTCGTACCTTGGCCAACTCGTACCTTGGCCAACTCGTACCTTGGCCAACTCGTACCTTGGCCAACTCGTACCTTGGCCAACTCGTACCTTGGCCAACTCGTACCTTGGCCAACTCGTACCTTGGCCAACTCGTACCTTGGCCAACTCGTACCTTGGCCAACTCTAATTAAGACAACTCGTACCGCATAAAAAAATATGCCAAATTGCGTTGGATATACCATGGAGGAAGGATATAGAGGATATACGAACTCTTTATTTTTGTTTTTGAGAAATCCAGATGCATTTTTGGGACCGATCCTCAAAAACTCTTTGCTGATTCGAACAACGGGTCCATGATTTTTTGTTTGCATTCCATTTTATTGGGAAAATTGGGAGTTGTGAAAAATGCTTAATTTCTTTTCCCATGTTTTTCCTTTCTTCTTGTGAGCTTGTATAATTAACTGGAATTTTATATTTATTTATTTCTTTTCTGTTATTTAGGTTTCGGAAATGGCAAACAGGACATCTGGGCAAGACGTACTGTGTGTAAGACACCGACAGATGATCTTCAAAAACTTATGCACGATCTTAGAAATGGAGATCCCCTCTTTTTTTGCTTTTTGTGTGTGTAGCTTGGTTATTTCTTTGGACGTTGCATAATTTCCATTTTTCGCAACTAGTTTACTTAATTATATTTTGATATCTTGGTGCCCAGTCTTTTTTTTTAGCGGAACTTTAATTGTTTTGCTTCATTTGGCTTTTCTGAAATCCGTTTTAGGAATTGATTAAAAAATAATAGATTTGTTTAAAAGAAATGTGGGTGTTTGGATTCATTTTATTTATTTATTTATTGTTACCCGGTATCTATTCTTATTATCATATATTATTTCCATGTTTCTTTTTTCTCCCTTTTTGGGGGGGTTCTCGATTTTATATCAAACAACGGATGATTCAATCTCTTTTTTGAACATGTGTGGCTCTGAAAAGAGCCGTTTGTGTTTTTTGGTGTGATCGGTCACGTTCAGACAGTTGGCCCATTGAGGTGACTGCAGGCAGATAGAAGGCCGGGTGTACTCAGCTGTCCCGCTTGATATGAGTCCCATAACTTGAAGGCTCTCCCTTGGATGCGCATGTACTGCTTTCGCTGGTATCTGCACAACTTGGACTGCTTGACCAGCTTCATCTGGACGGAGACTGGCCGCTTCTTGATGGAGTAGGTGGATCAGTTTGTAGAACTGAAGTCCATGCCGGCCAGCCTTGAAGTTGATTCTGCGATGCCACCCTTCAACGTCGTTATTGGTGCGAGTGCTCTGCATGAAGATGCTCCAGCTGGAGGGCTGCCACTTAGAACTTGTGATCCAGGTACGTTCGATGTACCCACACAGCTCTATCAAGGGGGGTGATGTTGCACGTTCTTGCAGCTTGTAGAAGGCCCTGCATATGTGTTCATGGGGCAGGAACGGCAGCGCCATCAACTTTTTGATGTACTGCGCCGAACAGATGTGTCCGACTTGAATGGTACAACCCAGACCCAGATTTTGACACTGGCGCCAAACAGCCTGGTTCCAGTGGAAGAGACATCCCCTTACGTTTAGGATCCAATCGGGGATCCAAACTTCCACATTCATCAACCAATCATCTCTCATAATTATTGCGGTGGCGTGGTACCCATTAATTCGTTTGGGAGTTGGAAGTACGGTGAGATCATAGTAAATTAATTCCTATTCACAAATTTGACAAAACAAGGGTGCGCCACGCTAAGCGTCAGGCCTATTAATACTAATGCGCGCATATCACCGGTACCAAGGCGGCACGTTCAAACGTGGCCACTCAACTTGAATGCTAATTACGCCCTTTAGTTTGCCTACGACACCGCAATTAAAGAAGGTGACAGAAGTAGGCGGCCGAGCTATAGAATATGACAATTGGGTTTCAGGGTTTGTCATTTAATATCTTTCAGTTTCAGACGAAAAGCATCAATTGGGTTTGTCATTTAATAACAGTGTGACGCACGGTCAACTTAAAAAAGATACATGTCCGCAGTTCCCTATTAGTAAACAAAGTACATGTATAGAAAAGAATACGTGCATCATGCATGTAGTTTTAAGTGTCCAAAGTTCACTTTTTCTATATAAATTATAACCATCCAAGCAAGGCTTTCTAATTTAGACACGATTTGTTTGTCACTGCAATCATTCAACAAACACGACCAACGCCAAGGGATTAAACTTTGCGGGTGACACGATGTGCGGCGACGCGACTACCCACACTCACGGCCAGTGTGGCCGAAAGGCCCTTTTTTAAAGAGCGGGTCACATTTTATACTATAGATACTTATAAAACATATCTATATAGGTTTAATTTTTTTGAGCGGAAGAACACCATAAAACAAATACATGTACATAGGTAATCATGGAGGAAGGAGTGTTCCTTCCTCCATGGTAATATTGACAGCAGAATCGTCACTTGAACCTCGGCCTCCTCCCTCCCCAGGCTCCCCCACCCCAAGCTTGTTTTCCGCCACACGGTTGCCTTACTAGATGCCCCCGTTCGTTCATGCATTCATCGATAATGTATAAATAGGCATATTGGCATATCTGCATGCTTTAGTCAAAATTCGCACGATGGGTCCGAGTTGGTATGGGTCCGAGTTGGTATGGGTCCGAGTTGGTATGGGTCCGAGTTGGTATGGGTCCGAGTTGGTATGGGTCCGAGTTGGTATGGGTCCGAGTTGGTATGGGTCCGAGTTGGTATGGGTCCGAGTTGGTATGGGTCCGAGTTGGTATGGGTCCGAGTTGGTATGGGTCCGAGTTGGTATGGGTCCGAGTTGGTATGGGTCCGAGTTGGTATGGGTCCGAGTTGGTATGGGTCCGAGTTGGTATGGGTCCGAGTTGGTATGGGTCCGAGTTGGTATGGGTCCGAGTTGGTATGGGTCCGAGTTGGTATGGGTCCGAGTTGGTAGTGAGTCCGAGTTGGTATGGGTCCGAGTTGGTAGTGGGTCCGAGTTGGCCGTGGGTCCGAGTTGGTAGTGGGTCCGAGTTGGCCGTGGGTCCGAGTTGGTAGTGGGTCCGAGTTGGCATGGGTCCGAGTTGGCATGGGTCCGAGTTGGTTTGGGTCCGAGTTGACCTGGGTCCGAGTTGACCTGCTTCCGTTAAGAACACTAGACCGCCCGAACTCAGCCATTGGGTAACGACATGCCTGACTCTGGTTCTACCTTTAATTGGCAATTAGCCTTTTGATATGGCGAACACAATAGGATCGAAGGGCACTATTCGATTTGGGTGAACCTTTTGTATGGTACAAAAGGTTTACCCTAATCAATACCTCCATGCCCTAATCAAATAGCGCCCTCCTATCGTGTCCGCCATATATCTCATGGGTACGGGTATGATCTTGCTGCGCCATGTTTTTCCCACCCAGGATGATGATGGTGGGCAGTCCACAAAAGACTTGATCAAGTTTAGCTTTTTACATTTGTTTTTGGCTGGTGTCCGGCTCACGAAATTTACGCAGATAGTACCTTCCATAGGTAGGCACCAGCGAATGCAATATCCCATTGCATGCATGCATTATTGGTGGGCTATCTGATGAGCGCTAGAATTCAAAAAGGTGAAAGTACGCTCTGGAATCCGTAAAATGGAACAAAACGTGTTCTATTTCAAGTAGTACTTTCCATCATTTATTGTAATCGATATTCAGGATGCCGCTCAAGCGACGGACACGAATAAAGGGTCAGGGCAAGCAGAAATCCTCTAAATCGAAAGGTACAGGCTATAGCTATATGCATGCATAGAGCAAGGAACAGTCGACATATTTTGTTTTTCAAACATGACAAAGTTCTAGCATGTCTAGACTAGGGCCTAACGTTATATCAAATTAAAGCTCTCGATCAGAGAAATACAATATAGTGATAACAGAACTGAAATCTGAGTTTCTGTTTGGAGGTTACGGCTTCTTAAAGATATGCAAAGCCTGGACCTCTTCTGTCGTTGCAAAGAGCAATTTTTTTGAATTGAAACTTGATTTACATTCATTTAATTTTCATTTCTTAAATTCTTGTCTCAAATTTAGTCAAATGGTCAAATTATGTTATGTATCCAAAGTGCTTCTATGATGAGAGCAATAGGCCTACCATGATGAAAACAAAATAAACCTTTTCGACATTCTCAATGCATTGTGGGTTTGGAGGCCAAACAAACCATGCAATTTATACACAAACCTATGGGACTGTGAACCAGTCCAAATATTAATTGATTTTATGCTAAATATCTGTCACGAGTTGAGCGATGCCCTTTTCACATATCTTTGCGCCATGGAACATAAGGAAAATAATAACCAGAGAAATATATTTTAAATGGCAATGAAAATATAGGAAATAATTGGGGAATCCCTCTCAGGGTACCAGTTTAATACTGATGAATGCAAATTTCTGGAATTAGAACAGCTATTAATATCCCATTATTAGCCAATCAGAAGAGGATTTTTGCAAGCATGACAACGAACATGTGACTAATGCGACCAATCACGTCCGTTCTAATGTGCTTGCTCTTCTAATGCCAGTTAGGGCTGATGCAGTTCCCATGATGCTTTGACTTTGAGAATGTCGAAGGTTTTTTGAAATAGATGCCTCCAATCAGTTCTATTTTGAGATATGCCACGGCACCGCGATGAGGCCGTGAGGGTAGGCGAAATCGTGCCATCACCAACTGACCAAGGTCCAATTTCATGGAGCTGTTTAAAGCACAAAAATTTGCTGAGCATAACAAATCTTGGAAAGATTTTACTTTAATACCCCCCACCAAAATCGGTCAAGAACAGCAACATCTTGGAAAATAACCAATCCTCTTTGATAACAACTGTCTAAACATGTGGCACAACCTGTTATTTCAAGATTTATGTCAGCAAAATCTGTAAAAAATTAGGAAGAAATCAACATGTATGTGAACACATTGAGTGACTATACATGGTGCCAAGAAAGTTCTAACACAGAAAACACAAACTTTCTTCCCCTATATTGCACTAAAATGTCCCAACAAAATTCTCAAAATTTAAGGTTGTGCCAAGTGTTTATACAATTATGAACACAGATGGATGGTTATTTTCCAAGATTTGCTGTTCCTTACCGATTTTGGTGGGGGGTATTAAAGTAAAATCTTTCCGACTTTTTAGTGCTAAGCAAATTTTTATGCTTAACAGTTCCATGAAATTGGACCCAAGTTTGATTTTCGTCATGGAGCATCTATGAGAAACAGATTTTAGCAAAAAAAATCCACTTTTTTAACAGAAAATAAGTCAATAATCCATTTAGCCTACATGTATGAGCATATAAAAAGAGTCCCCTGGGGTCTAACATCTTACCTTCTGAAAAATGCTTCAAACCCAAGAAAAAGTATTATTTTGTTATCAAGCTACAAAAAAAAACTTGCTATAGGCCTAGTGCATCGATTTGGATAGTGTAAAAGGGCTCCACACCAACAACCAGCTCCTTAACGTGACATCTGACTTTTTAAACCGAGTTTAGAGGTCAAATTCAGCGGAAATACATGTACATCATTTTTTCATGATGATCTCAACCCCGAAATTCGGGGTCATTTCAACAGATAATGGCGATCACAAAAAGTCACCGTATAACGTCCGAAATGTAAGAAAATCTTACAGAAACCTAATTTTGATCATATTTAATGTAAGTTTGGAAAGTTTGGGGGCGAAAAAGTGAAAGGGTAAGTGTTTAGTAGCTTTTTCAATTTTGATAATTTTACACATTGTCAGAATAGGAAATGTCATTATCGCGAACCCTCTGACATTGCTACCTAATAAAACATTCGTCAGTCGTAGACTGGTCATTCAAATGTGTAGGCCTACACATTTGTACAATGATGTACATTTCTATTTAGGCCTACAACGTGTAGGCCTAGGCTACAATGAATTAGTAGGCTAGACTAGACGAAACGTATATTACCATTTCCACCATCTTTCAAAAGTCTGGGCATCCAAAGTCTGAAAATCAAATCATGAAATGACCAAAACTACAACTTTTGCAAATCAAGTGCTGTGACTCCCACAAGCATGACAACAGCAGACAAGTGACGAAGCCCTCACAAAAATATCAGATTCAAAACCCCATGGGAATTGCATGGTGAATTGGACACCATGGGAATCCCATGGGAGGTTTTTGTAAGAGAGGTGTTTATCTTCAGGAAAAAGATTTGCCTTGATTTGGGAGGAGGAATTCTTATCAGATGAACCTTGGCCATGATACAAATGGTAATCCTTGCCTTTAGGACCCTGTTCCATATAAGAGAATGAAGGAGACAGTTTATGTTTCGGAACTTATTTTGCGATGATACAGGCAGGAAAAGTCACTCTGTGTGCTTGGAATCACCTAAATAGTTCGCTAAGATATATCATGTTGAATATGAGCAAGCTTAATTTTGTGGAAAGAGGGCAGGGTTTTGATTTATGATTACAACAAACAATGATTACAACAAACAATGATTACAACAAACATGATTTAATCTGAATAAAAAAAGACTGCTTTAGCCTGCAAAAGTCACTTTGGTACTATACTGTAAAGTCATTTGCAAAAGTCAGTTTTGAACGGAACTCGTAAAAAAGATAGAGGTGTTCTAAAGGTAAGGATTACCATACAAATGATGCATGATCATCAGAAAATCAATGATATAGGCATCGCAAGGAATTCTGCGGTCGAGGTTGAGGATGTACCAGTGTACTTTTTTTTACAGTGGTGCTGTTCGTCACTCACATTACATACATGTACATGTATATGTATGCATGGTCCATTGTTCGGAAAGAGTTCCATATCCGGACATCACTTATTTTCCCTTAATATGACTTAAAAACTACCAAAAAGTGTAAATCTGATGAAGAAACACGAATTTAGGAGGGAAAAAGTTTCAACTTATTCTTTGAAAATACTTTGACTTTTTCTGTCATGGCCCATAGACTTTGTGCACGAGGTATAAGTGATGTCCGGATATGGAACTCTTTCCCTTTTATTATTTATACCATTACAAGCACCTTGGCAGGCTGCAGCAGTTGTGAACTTGGATGCTGAGGTTCGTTTCTGAAGAATTCCTCCTTTTTTGACATTCAGTCCAAATCAAGGTCTTTTTCCTCTCATAATAGCCTGAAGGATAAACACCTCTGTCACTTGTGAGAGTCTCGATATCACAGCACTGGCAGTTTTGCTCATTTTGTGATTTGATTTTCGGGCATTTGAAAAGATGGTGGAAATGGAAATTATATTTCATCTGTAGGCCTACTTAATACAGATTGTAACTGTTAAATCATCTGTACTTATTAAAGGGCTGAGATTTCTCCGGATTTTTCCTGATTTCAGGATTTTTGTTTAGAAATCTTCCAAACTGCAAGTGCTGCATTTCCTCTATTTTAAGGATTTTTAAAAGTATGTACCGGGTATGTCATGTATGTTTGTCTCTAAAACAGGAAGCAGGAGAGGATGCTAAACATTTTTTTTTTTTTTTACTTTTCCTTATAATACTTGTACTTGTACATTCCACAGTTGTAGTCGAGTCCCTGCAGGTCCTTTCCGCAAGTCCATTCACAAGTCTCTTTGCAAGTCCAGTCAGTAGTCCTTTCACAACTTTGGTCACAAGTAAGTGGATGATTGATGACAAAGGAATGCCTTTGTCAAAGCTCATTTGAATAGCTTGTGATTGGAATTAGGACTGGAGGGCTTGTGATGGACTCAACTACCCTGGTATACATTCTCCCTAACTATTACACAACAGACATGTACCTTCTGACAATAGTCTTGACATTTTTGTTTTGTTTTATTTTTGTAGAATCTTCATCTGAAGACACGGATCATCAGTGTCCAGCTGAAGAAATCGTCAACCGACTGCAAAAAAAATATTTACTGGTGAGTGGACTAGAGAAGTGCAACATGTTTCAAATGTGCACTGTTCTTGCACATTCACCTGGAATAACTTGTTTCAGTTGACAATATACAGTAGATAACTAGGTGTTTCGAAGCTTTTTTCAAATGCGCACTGTTCCCAAACAGAGTGATCCCAGTGGAGTGATCCCAAACAATCCGAGACTGAGCAGCTCCCATCGTCAGTTCCATGCTCAAGAACATAGATCATGTCCTGCTGGCAGAGTTTCAATCTGCATTCCAATCGTTCTACCATAATGAATGGGACACTGCACTGGGCCACAGCACTAGCCTGATACAAACTATACACATATCTTTAATGCAATGTCTTTATTGAGCTTATTCAGTCACGTCAATTTCAAATCATACGTAGAACCATCAACTTTAAAAGTTTGAGCTTTTTGCCCATATTTTGTTTAAGTAGAAGTCCAGCACAGACACAGAGCAGTCAGATCAAAAAGAAAATGGAAGAACTGCACCCAGGGTGAGTGTACGATATTCAAAAGAATTTTTTTTAAGAACTTCACAAATGACTTAATTAAAATTAATTCAGCTGTAGGTTATTTTTTTGTGACATCTAAGTTACTATATTTCCTGGAAAAGGTGCTGTACACGTGTAGAGTACAATGCAAAAATGTACATTTTAGCTACATTGTACATTTGTGTGTACGTGCACTGCATATATCTCGGAGGACAAGAGAAGAAAGGAAACACAAAGAAACCTTTCAGTCCTCGAACGTAGAGTCTTTTGTTGAAATCGGTCCTCGAACGTAAGGGTACGTGCTTTAGTCTATGGGGGTTGGTTATATTAAAGGAACAATAGGAAACACAAAGCATTGTCCTCGGACGTACGACTGTGTGTACAAGCATATGGCTAATTGTGTGTTAATACTGCAAACTATTCATGTTGCCACAGCACTCTTCATCTTTGAAAATGCATTTTGACCACAAGTCATTGCTGTGGTGAGTGTGGTTTTTTGCCCTGGTATTTAAAGGTACAATGTAGTGTACACGATTGGTAATCCTCCAATTTTGTTTTTACTGAATTATTACGAAATTCCGTACTAAGTTAATAGTAGTCTCAATCATCCTGTGAAATTATGGCACCAGGTGTGCTGTCGTTGTCAAGAAAAGTGGAAATTTATATAGTTTTCCCAACGATTTCCAGCTGGAAATCGTTGGAAAACTGCTCTGTAGCCTTTAGTCAAGGGCAAGGCGCGCGTGGCTACCCGGACGAGTGGCGCGCCCCCATGCTGGCATTCGGGGCGCGTCACGTGTCCAGGTAGCCACGCGCGCTTTGACTAAAGGCTATCATCCACCCGACGGTTGAAAACGAGTGCCGTTTTTCTCGGTTTTTTTCGCCATCCAACAGCGCAAAACTTTAAACAGGTCAGTGGAACGATATTTCCTATAAAATACTAACCCCCAAATCCGCCCATTTATGAAAATTGCAACAATGACCAATCATGTACACTACATTTAATCTATAATAGAAAATATTTTTCCCTAGAAAAATTGTTATGTACACATACTACCTTAACAAAAAACATAATTTTTCATTATATGTAATAAGTCATTCAAGTGTTAAGTTTAAAAAATGTTCTTAGCTGGTCGTCATGTCAAACATGATAAAAGAATCTGGAAAAGAAGGTCTCATAGCCACAGTCCTGTGGAAGTCATTATTGACTGACATTTATAACTTAAAAGGCAGTCATCAAATTCAAAATGCACACTTTCTTCCCATTCTAACTTCCTTTCCTATTCTAAAAAAATTTCAAAAAAAAATTCAAAAAATATTTACCTTTTGGAAAGTGAAAGATTTTGCTTTACACCACCCAAAATCAGTCAGGAACTACTTGTACAAACTACTGGAAAATAACTGTTCTTTTAGGTTGAAAACTGAACACATGGCAAAACCTTGAATTTTGAGACTTTTATCAGGCAATTTTTATACAGTATACATGTAGGAAAATAAAGTTTGTTTTCTGTGTTAATGTATCTTGGCACAGTGTATGGTCACTCAAAGTGGTCGCAGGTATATGATAATATATGCCAATTTTTTTATGGATTTTACTGACATAAATGTTGAAATTTTGTGCCACATGTTTAGACAGCTGTTATGAAGGAGGGTTGGTTACTTTCCAGGATTTTGCTATTCGTGACTGATTTTGGTGGGGTATTAAAGTAAAATCTTTCTTTGGAAAGATTGCTGGGGTCGGTGTTATTTCTCAAACGCTACAGGTCGATGCAGAAATATCCGAAGAAAAATGCCTCGTTGTGTGTTTGTTATTTGGTGGGCGGTGGGGTTTGTGTATTCCAGCGATAGAGAACCTAGATTTGTTCGGATCCTTCTGTTCGACCTACATGTACATGTATGGCGTTTGAGAAATAACATCGACTGATTGCTGGGAGCAAGTGTATGACTGTATCCCATTATGAGGAGAATCTTTTTGGGTTTTCCCTGCCACTTGTCTTGTAGGCGGCTGATCCATACGATGCTGATCTGGAGACCAGTGAAGTAGACACGGCTGCCTCGGTAGACACAGCCAGTGATATGGAGTGCCTGGAGTTCATGCAGACTGCACCTCGTATTCTCTCCCCCTCCAGGCAGGCTAATCTTGCTCCTACTCGCTCCACCACCCGGAAAGGTAATCTTGAAGATTACTACTTGGGAGCTGAGAGTACAGATTAGGATAGTACGGGAATCAGGTACCCGATTAAAAACAAGCACGGGTACCCGGGTACCTGTTAAAGAAAGCCAAACCCAAAAATTAAAAGGTCTGCAGGTTAATAGTACCACATCATCAATGCAACAAGATGCAAGTGTGTACAGTGAGCTCTATCATTACAGTGTAAATAGCATTTTCACAAGCATCATGAACGTTAATCGGTTTTGTTTTTCGCATGTACCCTGGTTTTCATTTTGAAACATCCCCACAAATGGCTTCAAAAACTTTCTTTTCATTATCTGAGAAATTACTAAGTAATATGTTAATTCGGTTAGGCCCACATGTACTCTATTCTATAATCTGGAACCGGTTCCTGACATAAGGTACTCGGGTACCTGATTCAAATGCACAGTCCTAGTTCAGATATATTATTTAATTTTCAATATCCCACATCAGTTTATATTGTCATGTGATATTGGATATGTACCTGTGTCCTTTTTAGGTTGCAGAATATTATATACATTTCACGAGTGACATTTGTCGGGATTTTTCCTGATTCCAGGATTTTTTTTCAGGATTTGTACTGATTTTAGAATTTGTAAAGAATCTCTTTTGAAATCTATAATTTTTGAGGTGTTGCCCTAAAGGTATTTCTACCAGTAAAAGTGGATATATACATTTAAACCAATACAAAACGGGTATTTTAAGGGGTGCCATTTAGGCAAATACAAACCATAGACCCTTTGTTGCTCTGAGGTACTCGGAGACCCCTAAACACAGCGGTTTTCGGCCAATCTCACCCCTGACATTATTTAATCATGAGGGCACTAGTACATGGCTATGTGCCCCAAAGGACTGAGTAAAACCACTAGAGGGTCTTAATTATATTTCTCCCAGGTAGGGAAAACATGGTCTTTAATGACTTGCTGGGTGGAGGGGGGGGGGGGGGGGGAGGAGGGGCACAATGATGGGCACAATGATGTGCAGTAGTGTTTGGATAGTGCCTGTCAATTATTTGTCTGACAACATACATGTATGTACATTTTGTAAGATAGCATTCCAATCTCATGTGTAGAAGAGCACCTTCGCAGTAGACATTTGTACATTATCACACTTTCAATAGTTCACAACTAGGGCTGTGCATCCGAACCAGGTCCCCGAGAACCCGACCACTTATGTCAGGAACCGTATCCATATAATGGAACCGAGTACCCATAACCGAATTAACATACATGTATTACTTAGTAATTGCTCAGAAAATGAAACAAAAAAGGTTTTGAATGTCATTTGTAGGGAATTTTCAACATGAAAACCAGGATACATGGAAAACAAAACAGATTAACGTTTATGATGCTTGCAAAATGCAATTTATACTGGAAAGCTACAGGGCTCACTGTACACATTTGCATCTTGCTGCATTGATGCATCGATGTGATGTGGTAGTATCAACCCTAACCCCCTAGACCCTTTTTGCCAGGAACCATTCTCAATCCTCCGATTGCCCTGCCCCAAAAACATCCTCAATCCTCCAAAATCCTCCTGTGCTTGAAACACCATTCATCCTCAATCCTCCAAAATCCTCCGCTTGAAACGCCATTCATCCTCAATCCTCCAAAATCATTTTTCTTGAAATACCATTCATCCTCAATCCTCCAAAATCCTCCAAAACTGCAAGGAGGATTTTGGAGATTGAGGTGGGTTAGGGTTAACAGGAGTACCACTCCCTTCAGAGTGACTGTGGACTCTTCTCCCATCTCACTAGAGAGGCAAAATATATTTTGCTCTTTGAAATTTCCATTTGTCAAAGTTTGCGCGAATGACAGCATAATTCCAGTTTGAACAGAAAGTGCGAAAGTATTTCTTTGAGAGCTATTTCTAATCAGAATGTTTAAATATACAATAACTATCATGACTGCTTTCTCTAGGTAATCCAGTAAAGTCCAACATATCCAAGCAGGGAGCTCAGCAACCTTTCCGAGCTTCAAGGGGTTCAGTAACTGAGAGTTACTCAAAACCCCAGCCTAACCGCCGGCATCCGGAGTCGAGGAGACCATCCGCCACCCCTCAGAAAGCTGCTGCAGGGCCAGCACACACCCCCAAGGAGTACCACTACCTTCAGAGCGACAGTGGACTCTTCCTCTCCCCCCTCACAAACATCCCCAGACGCTACTTACCCAAGATGAATGCGTCCGATACTTCCACACCCACGTCTGTGTGTGGAGATGTCCGATCGGACATGAACGACTCTTGTTTTGGCTTTGAGAACCTGATCACACCGGATCCTCTGGCACCCATCTCACCCGTTGATCCCGTGTCGCCGGTCAGCCATGCCTCTCGATCGAGATCATCGCTCAGTGATGTTTCCCTGACAAGGGACTCGAGCACGTCCGCATCGTATATTGTTGGGCCAGTGAAACGGAAGGTGTCTGCGGCCATGGACGTGACGAGTCTTGTCCGAGAGCAGCAGCCCATCAAGAAGACGAAGAAAAGGTTTAAGCCTGACCCAGCTGTGAGTAACATGCCAGGGTGGATTGACATGATTTAACTGTTTCAGTCTTATACCTGGGATATCCCCGGTTATGTCAAATATGTAAAGTTCCCACATACTCAGGGTATGTGGAACGTATCCTTCAACTGTGAATAATGTATTTGTACGAAAAAGGGTTTAACCCTCCCTTTCTCGGGGCCAAAATGGAGCCAACTACCCTATATATCAAAACCAATCAAGTGACAGGTTGAAACAAACACAAGCTGTTGGGTAGATTTTTTAATAGGCTGTGATAGTTATAAGAATAGGAGGGTTTAAGCTTTACCTAATTGACCTATCGCCGTCTTTGAGTTTTTGGACAACTTTGCTCATGTGCAATGCATACATAAGTGCTTGCATACGTAAGTCGTCTGGGATTTGTCTGAGGCAACTTTCCTCATAGTGTTTACATGCATGAACGTATGGACCATACTGTCCCTGTAGTTAAATCACATTTGTGACCCACTCTGCAAAAATGAGTCGGATGTCGGGCATTACACTTTTAGGTACGGGGTGGTTTAATGTCTGACTTTTTAATATAACTATAAGAAATCACACACTTAAAAAACGTCGTAAAAAAAATGCATTACACTACAGAGTTGTGCCTTCTATCAAATGAAAGCTTATTTCATGCTCTTTCAGACCAACTGTAAAGCTTACAAATGTATTTTTAACACATCAGACTCATTTTTGTAGAGTGGGTCACATTTTTGTTTGACGTTTCAGTAAACAAGAAGCACATACAGGCACTTGCATGTGTGTTAAGACTAAAAATGTCACACTGTTTAACAGAGCTACAATGTACATGTATGCTTGACCCGTAGCAGTAGAATAATGTGAGCTCAGCGGTGCTTGTGAAATACAACATATTGGCCAATCACATTAGTTATAATTCAACTGGGAATGTTCAAAATATGAGACAAACAGATATCACACACAAATTCATAGGGTTGTATAAGGGGTGTTCACGGAGGTTCAAAAGTAGACATCTGCTTTTCTGCTATCAAAGTAAAATGCATTTTTCTACTTTTCTGTTTTACTGCTACCAGAAAAGCGGATTTTACTTGTTTACCCTTTGCTGGCGGTTGAAAAATGGACATACATGTATCTGCTTTTTTGCTTTTCTCAGTACCACAAAACCAGATTGAACGTTTCGGACAAATCCACTTTTCTGCTTTTTTGCTTTCCAAGACATCAGGCATGCAACTTTTCCTTGGATCAGCTGATTTCCTCGTTTTCCCACTTCACACTTGGGCCTATGCCATTAAAAATGGAAAAACACTGTACAAAGTCTTATAAAGATTGGAATTTCCTTGTTTTTTGTTAATTCCAAGTTGCATGCCTGAGATAAGAGATGGAACTTTCCTGTCACAGTAGTCCAAACGTGGCCAACTTTGCTGCCGCTAAATGTACATGTACCTAAATGAACCTGCAAAAAAATGGACTGCTCCGAGTAACTGTGCCCTCCGTTGCTACATGTACATGTGCTATGTCAACATCGGAGTGTACAGGCAGGGTTGTTCAGTTTCGAGCAATTTAGTATTCAACTATTTGACAGTGGGTTTGACTGAATATTCAAATATTTAAAACTCGCCGATCAAGTTTTTCATTTTGCGGCGGTCGACATTCTTTAGCATGTGCCTTGTATCAAGATTATTACAGGTACGTATAACGTACCGGTACTGATAGCAAGAAACAAAAATCCTGCATTTTTGCAGTAATTATTTTACAAGTTTAAAGGGGTTTTACAGACGGAAATAAACCTCCGACCACAAAAACTTGCCATCGACAAAACTGCGGCATTTGGCACTACTAAGCGGCGTAACTTTTCTATTAACCCTAACCTACCTAAATCCATTAAAATCCAAACCCTGTTTTAGATCATTTCGGCGGATTCAGGATACCTCCATATTGAAAACTGGGGGATTTTGATGGATTGAGGATTGAAAGCCTAGCGGTACTGCAGGATTTTGATGGATTCAGGATACCTCCATATTGAGCAGTCACCAAAACCAACTTTTTGTGCATGACAAAATGGGTGGATTTTGGCGGATTCAGGGTACTTTCTAGTAAAGTTACCCAAGGGGTTAGGGTTAAAATAGCATCGGAGTTGTATCTGTACGTGCATATATATTTTTTCTGAATATTCACTAGATGATCAAATATTCGGGACAGCCCTAAAAGGCACATTTGTGCTTATGGGATGATGTTTACTCAGTAGTTTTCCACGCTTCGTATTGGTTACTGCATAATTTTTTATTTCAGAAAACCAGATACCCACTTTTGAACCTCCATTCTTTTCACACTCCTTGTCAGTTTTATTCAACCCTACGTCATTTCACATTTGTTCAAGTTTAACCCGGGCCGAACTAATGTAACCTCTGCTTATTTCACACTGATGTTTTCAACCCAGGAGATAGTTTCAGTCCGGTGCAAGACTCTCAACCCTGGTCTGGAGCAGGGTTGAGTTTAACCTGGCCTGAACCAGTCTCGGTGTTGGCGTGGAGTTGGTGCAGAGTTGTAAAATGTCAAGTCTGAAATGGCGCTTGTTTTCAATCCTGCGTCAACCCTGAGATTTGTCTAGTGTGAAAAGGTGAATTAGGTCAGTTAGGGATCACAGCCTTTGTAACTAGTTTGTGTGTGACATAAAATAGTCACAATAATAGTACAGCAGGTGGTATTTTAAAATGTTAACTTTTTTTACTCCGTTTTTTTTCTTTCTGAAACAGAAACTGTCTAAGGTGCAAGAATGGGCAGCACATATGGCGGAAGAATTTGAAGACATTGAGATGCACGAGCTCACAATTGAAGGATGACAGGTTACAAACACATTGTGATGTGAGTAAATTGATAAAAATGTGTCGGCCTTTCTATAAAACCTGGATGAGGTCATTGCCAAAATCTGGAGCCAATTTCATGGTTTGCAAATAACCTCTGCAGCGCCACATTTGTGCAAACTTTAGATATGGCAAAACTGCTTAACCACTTGAGTACGGTTATTTATAGTGGGGTGCCGGGGCGGCCTGTGGAGCCTGTGCAGCCAAGCGAAATGGACACCAGAGGCTTGTGCAGCTGAGCGTAATATACACAATAATCCAACAATGGATTGAAAATGCAGAAAATGGCATGTATAGACGTCATCCGGCTTCAAAGGGTTAAACTAGCAAATGCTACAGTTTGCCTAGAAATTGCACGCAGTGGTTGCTGATAAGTTTGTGTATATTGCTGCTGTACTCACTGGCCTGCTTAAATTATGAAATGAATTAATCCCAAAAATAATTTGCTAACAGTGGTGCCTTAACCCCTTGCGTACGGATGACGCCTGTGTGGGCGCACAAAAAACAGTGTCACCAGGCCGGATGACGCCACTGGCCGCTGTTTGTGCAGTTTCAATCCATTGTTGGATTATTGTTGACTGCACAAACACATTGTAGCGGTTCGATCTGGCTGCCAGAACCGCTGCGACATCCCGGGTTAAAAATAATCCCTGGGCCCAATACACCAATCCATTGAGCCAGCTCCTTGGTGTATTGACCAATTACATCCACGAACATGGTCCGACAAAAGTCTGGCATTCTTGACGGACATGTGGATCTCGTGGTTCGTGATTGGACAATAACTCAAGGGACAGGGCTTAACCCTAACCCTGCTCAATCCAATTTTAATGATTTTGCATGCACCCTAGGGGGTTAGGGTTACTGGATCCGGTCTATATCATAGGGTTTCTAAGCACATGATTTTCTGCTAATGAAACCATCCTCCAATTTCACTGGGACCATAAGAAGTAGGCACAGGAAAGAGATTGGTAACTTCAAAGAGCAGGATTTGCTCAAATTAATGACTAGAAATCTCAATACACGCACAAGCACGACTTGGCCACGATTAATTAGATATTTCTTATACACCGCATCAAATCTGGGATTTTCCCTGTGGTTTTCGACAGTATTTAATTTTTTGAATGACATCTTCAATAAGAGGTTTCAAAGAAATATTTTGATATTTTAACTCTGCATTCATAATAAGCCTGAAACTTGAGTTCACAATGGGCATCGGGCAACAAATTTTTGCAGTGTTAGTAACAGGTAAAAAGTTACATTGCTTTAGAAATCATTTGTGTCAAACTAAAGAAATGATTCATGAAATTCTGCCATTTTCTTTGAACAGGAAATCAGATCAAATATACAAAAAAAAAATTATTCTCTTTGAATCAGATTCACGTCAAACAAACCACAAGGGAAACTGACTAGGTATTTTTGAGCTATCTTGCCAAGATAGCTCAGGTGGTAAAGCACCAGTACGGTATTCTGGAGGTCGCAGGTTCAAATCCCGCTTCTGCCAGTTTTCTTTGTTCACTTTGAAAATTTAATCAGATTCAGTTTGTTGAAATTTTGGCAGTCAACAGTTGTTTGACTATACAAAATTTGCATATTCCCTATTTATATGGTGAGTGATGCTTGAAATTTATTTATAGAATGTTGTGCATGTCGGAATGACCTCTAATCCATGAATATCTTATCATGCCTTGAAGCATTCACACTATTTTATCACAGAATACTATTTTTCGAATACCTTATTTGATGCCTTTTCCAACTTCCAAGGTTTCTATGGAAACATGAAATTGAACAGATTTTGTCATGTACATAGTTACAAATAAAAGATTTTGGTTTCAGAGAGAAAACTTGTGAGAAAGAAAATTTTGGGGGAAAAAAGATTTCTTTTTCAATTTCCTTGGTAATAATCCATACCAAAAGGAGTACTTGTACATATACGTATTTAATTTATTTTTTATTTTTAGTTTTCATTTCCTATTTACTGACTTGAGTAAAGAAATGAAGAAATAGTTGGCTGTGGTGAAAATATTGCAGAATGCAAAAATCATTAAAGAAATACATGCAAATGTAGCTGGTTGAAGGGAAATGTTGCAGAACTGTATAGACTTTTGCATTTGGTCTGTACAATTTCAAAGCTACATGTTGTATGTGACTGGATCGTAAAGGTAGTATACAACATTTGCTTTTGCCGTAATGAATGGATATGGGGGTTAGTATTTATAGCAAATACTGTAAAACTGACCTGTTTAAAGTTTTGTGTGCATAGATGTACATATAGATACTGGGAAAACAGAGGAAAAAATGCTGTTCTTGTAATCTGGTTTCCTGACCCTACATGTACTTTATACAAAACGGAGCATTTTAAAGCAGGCATGCAGCTTTTCCTCAGATCAGCTGATTTCCTCGTTTTTCACTTCACACTTATGCCATTGAAAATTGAAAAACACTGTACAAAGTCTTGTAAAGATTGGAATTTCCTCATTTTTTGTTAATTCCAAGTTGCATGCCTGTTATAGACATCAGGGAATTATCAGGTCGGGGAACTAGACTAGCTGGCTTGCACCCATTCATGGATGTGTAACTAACTAAAGTTAGTAAACTCAGCAGTTTTACATTTGCTCCACCGCCAAATTTTAATCTGAAATTTTCTCTGGATGGTTAGTTGGTTACTTTCCAAATAATGCTCATTCAGTAGAATCGATGAATGGAGGGGGGGGGGGGGGGGGGGGGTGGGTGTCATCACAATTTTGTCGATGGGATGTGAGTGGAAAAACTAAAGGAAAAAGTTGTCCCAGAAATGTTCCCATCCTAAAAAAAAATTTTTAAATGAGGTCCACTGAATATCCCAGATCTAAAAATATATGTAGCCTTACCTACAATGACACGGTATAGACGAATCCCGAGTTGACCAAAATAGCACCAATCTGCTCACTTCCAGGTTTGAAAGCGAGGCTCTCAGTGATAAGTAAACAACGCTGCTATATATGGTGTTATTCATTCATTCATTCATGCATGAATGAATTTGTTGAATAGCACTGTTTGTTTAGCACTGGGAGCCTCGCTTTCAACACGGAAGTGCGCAGACGGGGCTAACGTGAAATTTGTCTATTGCCAGTTTGTCAGATGTGAAGTTGGTTAAACGGCATGTTCGGTGCAACCGCTCAATGGCACACACTGTCTTGTGAATCACTTGAATTGAAGAGCTCATTTCCCGAAGCAGGATACATGTAAGTCCCGTGGTTTCTTCGCAGACTTAACGTATTGGGACTACTGAGCTCCTTAATTCTTAACAACCTTCGAAACACCGAGCTACATGTACACTCTTCTGTAATTATTCATATATATATATTTAAACTTTTGAATAGTTAAAAAATTTATATATTGTAGAACAGCAGATTATGACTTAGTCATGTTAGTTTACACGTAAGTAAGGTGATTAAAATTTATGGCAAATTGGAAAAAAACAATTGTCCTAAATTTTAAATACGTTGAAATCAAAGCAAAGCAAAATTTGAAAATCAATTCCCGACCCCTGGGTTTTGTAGATTTCTATTTTTGCGGAAAGTATATTTTCTGTATAAGAGTCTGTGTTTGTGTTTACAGCAAATGAATGCATTGGACTAGAAAAGCAGTTTACCAGAAATGGTAGTTCAATTTGTATGAGGTTGAGTTTCAATGAAAGTATATCTGATCAGTAATTATGAATAAAAAGCCTTGCTACTCATGTGTATACATGTAGGCATTTTGTTATAGGTTAACAAAATAATCCAAATATTTTTAAAACTAAATTTCAAAAGTGACCTTGTTAAATATTCCTTTCGAATTCAGTCACCAAGGATTTGTGCCCCTCCCCCCTGTTTGATTTATATTTGCAAACAAATGTCACATAGTGGTGTACAATTTATTTGTGTAGGCCCTACATTTTAAGTTGGTCTTTTTTGTTTGTTTGATCGAAAGACACTTTTACTTGTGTTGTTTTTGAGATCCATGAGAGAAAATAATAAACAAGTAAATACTTGTAACTACATCAGCTGTGTCGCTTTTGAATGACTTATGTAAGCCGACTAAGCCCCCCCCCCCCCCCAAAAGGGACTTACCACCTCGAAAAATTCAGCTCTCAACCGACCTAAACCGAAACAAATGCCCTTTTGGTGAACAGAAGTTTTAAGTACAGCGGAAGTGTTTTAAAGGGACATACCATACACACGCCGCCGGTTGGCTCTGCTAGCTCTTTCATCCATTAATAATAAACGTCGAGGGAAAACGGCCTAAAACCTATCGTGACGCTAGAATTTCCTGGCGTCCAGGCCATCTAGTGCTTATCGTGCGTCACTTGGAATTAGTTAACCTTTTCACCCCGTAATGACGAGACGACTAGATCTGCAGAGTGCATGCAGCGTGTCAAACTAGGTCGATTTTTCAGGTGTTTTGGTAAAGTATATTTTCTGTATAAGAGTCTGTGTTTGTGTTTAATACAGCAAATGAATGCATTGGACTAGAAAAGCAGTTTACCAGAAATGGTAGTTCAATTTGTATGAGGTTGAGTTTCAATGAAAGTATATCTGATCAGTAATTATGAATAAAGCGTTGCTGCTCATGTGTATACATGTAGGCATTTTGTTATAGGTTAACAAAATAATCCAAATATTTTTAAAACTAAACTTCAAAAGTGACCTTGTTAAATATTCCTTTCGAATTCAGTCACCAAGGATTTGTGCCCCTCCCCCCTGTTTGATTTATATTTGAAAACAAATGTCACATAGTGGTGTACATGTTTATTTGTGTAGGCCCTACATTTTAAGTTTGTCTTTTTGGCTTTTCCGACAGTCCGTCGGAAAAGGCCTTGTTTTTGTTATGATTTTTTTTTTTTCTTCCTTCTTCTTTTAGTTCTGACCAAAAGCCCATAGACTTTGTACACGAATTTTGTCCGCGGCACTTTAGGTCTTAAAAAACCTCAGATCTTAACCAAACTTACCTCAAACATAGACCCTAGGCTGAAATTGTATGTCGAAGAGTGACGTCATGATGACGTCATCACGTGTCACGTGACGTCATCTTAAAGGTGTGTTTTTCAAGGGCCTATATCTAGAGGACGGTAGGTCCGATTTCCTTCAAACCTGGTATGTTGGTAGGCTAGCTCGTGTTATAGATGTAAATTGAGGTGACGTCAAGATGACGTCATCATACGATTTTATAGTAATTGTTAAGTTTTTGAACTTCAAAGTTTCTTAAAGCCATATCTCATCAACAGAACATGCTAAATTCAAAATTCTTTTTGTAATAGCTTTGTTAGCCCCTATATTCTTTCACATAAATGTGAAAATGTGTGACGTCATCAGAATTATGCTTTTTTAAAACACATGTAAGGGTAGGTCCGATCGTTATAAAAATTAGTGGGTAGGTAGATAGTGCTACTAGCATGTAAAATCCGAGGTGACGTCATGATGACGTCATCGGCTGATTTTCTATGAATTTGTTTGTTCTATCCCAAATCCTATAGACTTTGTACATGAATTTTGTAAGAGCCACTTTGGTCACTAAACAACATCAGATCTTAATCAGGCTTAACACAAACAGAGACCCTAGGCTGAAAATGTATGCCGAAACGTGACGTCATGATGACGTCATCACGTGTCATGTGACGTCATCTTAAAGGTGCATTTTTCAAGGGCCCATATCTAGAGAACGGTACGTCCGATTGCCTTCAAACCAGGTATGTTGGTATGGTAGCTCGTGTTATAGATGGAAATTGAGGTGACGTCATGATAACTTCATCATACGATTTTACAGTAATATTAAAGTTTTTGAACTTCAAAGTTTCTTAAAGCCATATCTCATCAAGAGAACATGCTAAATTCAAAATTCTTTTTGTAATAGCTTTGTTAGGTCCTACATATGTAAAACAAAAAATGCAAAATATGTGCACCATCATAATGACGTCATCAAAGGCATAATTTCTCGTAAGACATGGACATTTGTAGCTCCAATTGTCATGAAGCCTGGTGGGAAGGTAGACTTGTCACAAGCAAGCAAAAATCGCAGTGACATCATAAAAAAATAATGCGGAAAAGCCCTATGTTCTGTTCAGCGAAGAGACATAGAGTCCTAGTCTTCTTCTTCTTTTAGTTCCGACCAAAATCCCATAGACTTTGTACACGAATTTTGTCGGCGGCACTTTAGGCCTTAAAAAACCTCAGAACTTAACCAAACTTACCTCAAACATAGACCCTATGCTGAAATTGCATGTCGAAGAGTGACGTCATGATGACGTCATCACGTGTCACGTGACGTCATCTTAAAGGTGCGTTTTTCAAGGGCCCATATCTAGAGAACGGTAGGTCCGATTTCCTTTAAACCTGGTATGTTGGTAGGCTAGCTCGTGTTATAGATGAAAATTGAGGTGACGTCATGGTGACGTCATCATACGATTTTATAGTATTTTTTAAGTTTTTTAACTTCAAAGTTTCTTAAAGCCATATCTCATCAACAGAACATGTTAAATTCAAAATTCTTTTTTTAATAGCTTTGTTAGCTCCTATATTCTTTTACATAAATGTGAAAAATGTGTGACGTCATCATGACGTCATCAAAAATATGCTTTTTTGAAACACATATAAGGGTATGGACGATAGTCATAAAAATTAGTGTGCAGGTAGATAGTGATACTAGCATGTTAAATCCGAGGTGACGTCATGATGACGTCATCGGCTGATTTTCTATGATTATTTTAGTTCTATCCAAAATCCCATATGTACATGAATTTTGTAAGAGCCACTTTGGTAACTAAACAACATCAGATCTTAATCAGGCTTAAAACAAACATAGACCCTAAGCTGAAAATGTATGCCGAAATGTGACGTCATGATGACGTCATCACGTGTCATGTGATGTCATCTTAAAGGTGCATTTTTCAAGGGCCCATATCTAGAGAAAGGTACGTCCGATTGACTTCAAACCTGGTATGTTGGTATGGTAGCTAGAGTTATAGATAAAAATTAAGGTGACGTCATCATACGATTTTACAGTAATATTAACGTTTTTGAACTTTAAAGTTTCTTAAAGCCATATCTCATCAACAAAACATGCTAAATTCAAAATTCTTTTTGTAATAGCTTTGTTAGCTTCTATATTCTTTCACAAAAATGTAAAAAATGTGTGACGTCATTATGACGTCATCAAAATTGTGCTTTTTGGAAACACATATAAGGGTAAGTCCGATCATCATAAAAAGTGGTAGGTAGGTAGATAATGCCACTAGTATGTAAAATCCGAAGTGACATCATGATGACGTCATCGGCTGATTTTCTATGAATTTTTAGTTCTATCTAAAATCCCATAGACTTTGTACTCGAATTTTGTAAGTGGCACTTTGGTCACTAAACAACCTCATAATTACGTCATCAAAGGCATAATTTCTCGAAAGACATGTAAATTGGTAGGTCCAATTGTCATGAAGCCTGGTGGGTAGGCAGACTAATTGACACAAGCAAGCAAAAATCGCAGTGTCATCATAAAAAAATAATGCGGAAAAGCCCTATGTTCTGTTCAGCGAAGAGACATAGAGTCCTAGTTTGTTTGTTTGTTTGTTTGATCGAAAGACACTTTTACTTGTGTTGTTTTTGAGATCCATGAGAGAAAATAATAAACAAGTAAATACTTGTAACTACATCAGCTGTGTCGCTTTTGAATGACTTATGTAAGCCGACTAAGCCCCCCCCCCCCCCCCCCCCAAAAGGGACTTACCACCTCGAAAAATTCAGCTCTCAACCGACCTAAACCGAAAAAAATGCCCTTTTGGTGAACAGAAGTTTTAAGTACAGCGGAAGTGTTTTAAAGGGACATACCATACACACGCCGCCGGTTGGCTCTGCTAGCTCTTTCATCCATTAATAATAAATGTCGAGGGAAAACGGCTTAAAACCTATCGTGACGCTAGAATTTCCTGGCGTCCAGGCCATCTAGTGCTTATCGTGCGTCACTTGGAATTAGTTAACCTTTTCACCCCGTAATGACGAGACGACTAGATCTGCAGAGTGCATGCAGCGTGTCAAACCATGGAGGAAGGAATTCCTTCCTCCATGGTCAAACTAGGTCGATTTTTCAGGTGTTTTGGTCACGCCGGTACCGAATTTCGATTTTACATCAAGTTTGAAGGATATCTATCAGGTCCGTACGTAGATTTTATATCTCGTTTTCTAGTACGTGTCCCAAACTGTACACAACGACAGTAGTATAGTACGCGGAGGGGGAGGGTTGGGGGTTTAGCTCCTCCCTCCCCGCCCAAGCTTATCAATTTGGGGCATTGAAAGCTGCCATGGGACAATGTCACACGAATCAATTCACGGGCAATTCCAGGCAATCTCCAAGATGAAAACTCTTTCAAATTTCAATTTTTACTTCATTTTATTAGGAATGTCAACACAATGTCAGAAAAATGGCTCGTGCTACCCAAACATTCCTTCGGCCTGCAATTGCCTCGTGTGACAACCGGCAAAAACTGTTGTGGTGCCAAACCCGTTAAAAATGTCAGTGTCATCACATAGTTAAAAACCACTATGGAAACAGTGTGCCCATCACACTGATCCCCACACCAAGATCATATTGTTTTCACACTGGGTTTGACCTCAGTGCAATGGCGTAAACTAGGGGGGGGGGGGGGGGGGTGACGCACTTTCCCCCAGCTGACATCCGTTCCCCCGGATACCCCCATTTGAAATCTTGAAATTTAGAAAAAAGTATACATGTACAAGCCGCAATTTGTGACCTGCTCTGGAAAAAGGTATATTATGTCGCAAAATATGAATAATGAGTTTTATGTATGTTTGGAAAGCCTGTAATGTAAGCTTTCATTTGGTACATGATAGAGCTCCAAAGCCCTTTCCGTTCTGGAGATATCGCGTTTTTGTATATTAATTAGTTCTATGGAGTTCAAATTGCAAAACAGAGAAAACAGGCTTTGAAATAGCTAGTTCTAATTCAATGCAATAGAACAGTGCACTCTAAAAAGGTAATTTTTTCACTTTATTCACTGAAATCAACATTGTTGTGCACCAAACCTAAAACTTTAGGTATTGAAGATGTCATTAAAGACAAAAAACAAAGAATGAAATTTAACGAATTTCACCTTCAACTTTGAAAGGGCCATTACACATAAATGCATAGCGCGACTTATATCACCTTTTTCTGGAGCGGGTCACATTTATGTACTGTCAGTCCCCCCCTTCCCCCTCCTTGAAAAAAATGTGCACCCCATGGTGCGCCCAGAAATTTCACCCAGTTACGCCACTGCCTCAGTGTCGTGACACTACACATGTATATGAACACATATTGGTGTATCAACGAATTTGGAATTATAACACCTCGCCAAAGATCCAAGAAGGGGAAGATCGGTCACTGGGTATCTTTTTGTACAGCGCCCGGTGAAACGTTATGACGTCATTATTTTCGACTATGGGGAAGGGCGCCGCTGGCGATTGATAGACCTGTAAACGCGTGCTTGCGGCTACAGTGAATCCACTGATGTAGAAAAACTTCACAAAGATGGCAAAATGAAGAGAGAAATAAAGAATAAGTGAATGGATAAATAATATCACGGAGGTACCTCCATTATTTTACATGTCACTTGTATTGTCATTTAGCTATTGAGGCGATGAGACCGGCTAATACATGCAAGTCAATTAAGGACTGAAGTTTTGTTCACATAGACTTAAAGTGTGGGGGGGGGGGGATATATCCCCCACCCCCTCATGATTTACGCTCATGGCCCCCTTTCTCGTTTGTACGCAGACAGTTGTCATAGTTTGAGTGACATCTCTGGAGGACAGCCTACGGTTCCTTTATAGTGATGTAAGGGTGATAAACCGCGGTCTTCTTGGGGTGTTGTCTTGGCACGCCCACTTCGCGGTCTGTCTTTGCCATCACCGATTTCACGGAACTTGGCCTTCAGTTTGAAGATGGTCAGGGCTCACTCCAAATAATGCTGCAACTTGCTTCTGGGGAACACCAGCTTCTATATAGCACGGGCCTTCTTCAGATTGGATAAACGTGACATGCTAATGCTTGGAACAGACACCATGGAAATTCGTCACATTTCACTTGGGACCCACCCACATAATCAGCCGTGCTGCTCATCCCACAAATGCATGATCATTACAAATATGACTTCATTGTAAAGTGAAATTAACAGGCTTTCAATAATGTAACATACAATGCTAATACATGTAATACAGTAACAACAGAGATGATCGACCTAAGTCCCAAACACAAATTTCCAAACTTTGTTGAGGGGTTTAGGACGTGATCCTTTGAAGCCCGTAAAGGGACAGTTCAATTTTTTTCCGAAATAGCTGACGATGAAAAAAAAATCACACTGTATCTTTCCGATCTTAATATGATCCACTATTCATGAAACTACAAACAAATATAGCATTAACGTTCTGATCGATCCTTGCAGAATCCTTCTCCACCAGCTCTTGAAGATTCTTCGATCTATAGGGTTGAATCGTCACTGGCAGGCGGCACTCTATGAATTGTATGCCAAGTTTTTTTTTCACAAACAGACGAATGTTGCCTCAGTCTCCACACTAAAGTTTCGAGAAAATTGGGTTTTAAGTTGCTCACTAAAAAACAGAAAAGATTTTACTTGCATTTCATATCAAATGTTGATCCAAAAGTCACGGAACTTTAAATCGTTTCAAAATTCTGAGTATATAGCAGCTGACAAATTTAACAATTTGGGAGACTTGCTTTTGGAATAGCGATATGAATTTATAACAAAACTTCACGCAAACGCATTAGACACCGAATAGCGCATATTGAACACATGTGATGTCAGCGGAATATCTTTGGTATAGCTTACCAATAAACCTACACTGTAAAAAAGACCCTGTTTTTAAGGGAATTTTGTGGCAGTTTGAACGCCCAAAACGGTGCAAGCTGTAATATTTAACGACTCATAAACACTGTTATTTTACGTTGCTGTCCCTTAATATAACCGTAATATCCCTGCATTTCCGTAAAAAGACGGGGTATAAAAAAAAATCACTAAGTTACTGCAATGGAAGCTTGGTGTAAGTAATTACAAATTTCAAAAAAAGTGGGAACCCGACTAAATAGACGTAATTTATTATGCATTTCGTCGTGTGCCCGGCAGAAGGGCATAAAGACGAAACATGGGTCAAAAGGTCTAATTCAGGTTTTGGGGGTAATCGAAAGAGTATTGGAGTATCTTCATTTTGATATACATTTTGTATCAAGAGGCTACGTCATTCTGACGTAATTAACAAAATGAAAAGGACATAAGGGGATTTTGCATTTTTTGTTCCCGGCAAAAGGGCATTAGCGTGTAATACCAATGTAACAATACATGATAAAAGTGCGTTCACCTCTGCACTTCAGTGGGGCATAAGCGCGCTTAGAGCAAATTTTGTTCCCGGCAAAAGGGCATTAGCATTTCACATGCCGCTTAAGCGCACGTTTATGCCAGAATGACTTCCCGGCAAAAGGGCATTAGCATAAAGATGTAAATAACTTTAAAATTAAGCAATATTTTTATTTAAAAATGCACAGCATTATTGGAAATATCAATAATTTTTATCTGACAAAAAAATCAACCGTTTGCGAGTTTTAATTTAGAAATGCCAACACATAAACCTTAAAGTTGATTTTCCCGGAATGTGTAATTACGCTTCAATGCGTTCTATATGCCCTTCTGCCGGGCACACCACGTAATATAGGTATAAAGTATATATTTATACAAGTATTATTGTTATCTACTATTTAAAACACTACAGACGGAATAATGTTGTGCTTTTGCTTTTTATTCAGCAAATCCCGCCATGACGAAGTCACGGTTTCCCATGAACAATTTCAATATTTGAATATATACGAAAGGAGATGTAATGCGATTCTTCACCTTTGTTTACAAAACAAATCTAAATTCCATTGTGGAATTGTTTAAATAATTAAATATTTTGGTAAGGAAACCGAGCTTTTTAAGGAAACACTACAATTTAACATGACTTGTGTGAACACAAATTTCCTCTGTTCTGATTGATAAGTTGCTACATAATGAGAATCGTGTAGGAGAACATTCGATTTTACGTCCAAAACTAAAATACAGTGATGGTATTTTTTTACAGGGGGAAAAACGTTATTTTACGGGATTTCTTTTACATTGTACTTATGACATGATTTGTGAGTAGGCCTATTGCTATATTTTATAGAGGTAAAACAATTTTTAGGCCTTAACGTTCATAGCTACTTCTCTGCTTCAAGCTTTGTTTTAACTTTCCATCTTTGATAATTTCCCCCCATAGTCATTCACATTTGACTGACATGCAATGCATGGAAATGTTTTGTTTTTCAGAAATTGTTAATTTACGCGGCAGATGTCGTCGCTGGGAAGGGGGGGGGGGGGGGGGGGCTAGTCATCTAGCTTGTAATTAATATTGCAGGGTTACCGTGACACCAGAACAGGGTCAACTTTTAAACAAAGTATCAGTATATGAGATAATTGGGTTTATTTACAAGCTAGAAAAGCAATATAACCGTGTGTGACCCACACCACCCCTGGCCCCATTCCCAGATGCCCCCGCTGGAGCTGGAGAATGAAGCTGTGAACAAAGAAGGTAAACCCGATGCAATCTCGTGCCCCCAGATGTCCCTTTAAATTGGACGTATTAGAGTTATGCAAGCTTAATTAATCTTTTATCAGTAAAACAGATATCCCTCATCAGCTTAATTAATGTTTTAATTAATCAGTAAAACAGATATCCCTCCATAATTTCTTGAACGTCTGTGTAAAGTCGTTTACAAGACAGTTCACATAACTTTTCGCCTTTTTCTAATTTTGTCTGATGGGGAATGAACAAAATCCATCAAGTCATCAATTATGTTTTCCTCCACCCATATTTCCATCTGAAGGTTGGTCTTGTAAGTAAACCTTAGGATGAAGAAATTGATATTATGGTCATCTGTCCAGCCTGACAAGCGCTTGGATAGACCAACACCCGCAGTAGCGCATCTGTGCAGAGATAAAGCCACCGCAATTACAAACACAGAAGGTAGAATGCAATTTGGAAAGAAAATAGTCTACGACTCAGTGAGCATCATGATATTACTTTCTCGAGTTCGACATATTGTAACTCCATTTTCACGGGCATAGTCTCTATAAATACAGAAGTTGTTAGTTCAACTTGTGTATAGGACGATACTGGAGGACGTAGCTATCTCGCTCTGACTGAACTGCAACCTCGAGAGGGCAAGACGAAAAAGGTAAAGTACCTTGCATCCATGGTAACTTATTATTCCTGGTATCGGTTTCAGTTTGTCAACGTTAAAACTTTGTAAGACACCACGTTCATTCTAGTTCCACGCAGTTACTTTTGACTAAAACATTTCAAACAACCAATGGTCTCTTTCATGATGACACCTATTGTGTTTTAGCCCGTTTTTAGCCCGTAGAATGTGGCCCGTTTTAAGTGTCATATCCAAATATGTAACAAAAGAGACATGGCATAATATGAATATTAACAAGCTGCTCCTTTTACTGTGGTCAAGTCATATTTCATTCAATCAGAAGGAAACAAAATATTTAAAATCAGTAGCAATTTAGGAGGATTACTAAAAAAGACCAACCTTGGGCGATCAGGTCTTCTACTGACTTGGGCTTAGATCAGTCAGACTGCTTGTTTGCTTGGGTCCAGAAAACTAGAACACTGGAGGGAAAGTTTGGATTTGCTAAAATTGTACTTTGCTACGCTAAAATATCGGATATAACTTTTCATTATGACAAGTGACTAGAGAGGGCTTTTTGGCAAAATTTCCACTTTTGTGAACGGCGCTTCCTTTTTTTTCCAGCGGTAATTTATGTGATAGAGGAATGTGTGGGCTCTATACCCATGTAAATTACAGTGTCTAAATCTTTCATTAAACCAGTTTTTCCACCCTGTAAGCAGTAGAGCAAGGCGTGCTGTTTGTTTGACAGCTTTAAACAAGCCTGCAATCAATATTGGCTGGATTTTTCGATGCAATTTTTGCACGAACACGTTTGTCAGAACAGGCGAATCGCATTCATTTTAACGTCGTTATTTTTACTGGTCACCTAATTGGAAAACACTCATGATTTTTCATGGATGTCTTATTTAGGGTCAAATTGGGAGCTGTATACAAGCAACCGATTTTCAGCCAAGATTTTGAATTTTTACTGAAAAATGGCTACACATTGTATTTTTACATCGACAGTTAAAAATGAACGCGTATAATAGCCTACCGTTACTCAACCATTTATTTGTGTTTTTGTGTAATTCGTCTACAGGCAAGCAGGTTTGGGACTCGTCAATCCAATATGAGTCACACAATCTCCATCCTAGTGGTGGGATTCGTCGTCATGTTGAGCCCATGCAATGCGTTCTGCGTACCCCCGCTGGGTTGGCACGCCAGGAGCTTAATCCAACGCATGGAGATGGGGGAGGCCAACGTTGTGATCTGGGCCAAAGTGGTCACTACCAATCCCCCGTCCCCGTCCAAGCAACCCTACACGGCCGACCTCGAGGTGGAGTGTCTCCTGAAGGATACCAGCGGGGAGCGCTCCCGCCTGCCGACCTTACTGCGGGAGGTCCGGGGCTTCGGTGGGATTTCGGACTGCGCCGAGACCAGGGTCCAAGCGGGTAAGGAGTACTTCATTCTCCTGAATCGCGAGGGGGATCGCGTGGAGGTGGCCGAGGTCAACAGCCAGTCTGGTGCAGTGCCTGCCATTGCCTCCAGGATTAGGAAGGTAGAGCAGAACTATCAATGTATCTAGATGGATACTGCTAATTCGAAACTGGAGGGCATCACCTGGCGGAGATTCTTGGAAACAGCAATCAAAGCTGACAATAATAATTTCTAAACAATATTTTAGGGCTCATTATCCAATGTTAGGTTGAGCGGACTATATTTTAATATCTAAGTATTACCAATTCGTGAATCATTTTCTTGAATGGGGTATAGGCCTATATTAACCCTCAACGAGCCGATTTCTTTTGGGCGGCACTCGCAGTTGGGGCCCGGGGGGGGGGGGGGGGGCAGATTCCGCCCCTCAAATCCCGACCAAACAGTAACAGATTTTATGAAATTAAGTATGCAAATGAGGATACCTATGATAATTACTTGTGCAAAATCAAATGGTTTTGTAGTTATGATACATCTGTGATACGTGTTCTGATGTGGTTGCATGGTTCAGTAGAATCGATCACGGCCGTTTTCACCCACCGTCTGAAAAAGTTGCATTGCGCGAGAACAGTGCCCCATTTTCATAAATTTAGTGTCAAAAAAATATGGCTATAGCCGAAAAGGTCAGAAAGGTTCAGCACAAAAAAAGCATTGACACACTATCACGAGGGGGCGGATTCCGCCCCCGGCTCTTTGTTAACTCTGCGGCGTGCCATGGCGCTGTCTAACAAGTGAGTGTATAAAAGAGTACCGAAGTCTGACGTCAGTTGGCGCGACAACTGGCTCCAAACAAATGTAGATTTCGTCTTTTCTAGTTTGTTAACAGCCAGTCATGCAAACACGTTGACACAAAATAACAAAAGTATTCTGGTTCCAAACATCGCATTGACGTCACCACTTCGGCAATCTATTGTCATGGCACACCGCAGGGTTAAACGGGCATGGAAGTTACGCAAAGGGTGGGGGAGTGCACGACTCTATAAAGTACATATAGCTTTAGAAAAACCGTTCGGGTAAAATTAAATGCTGCATCATACGGTTGAAGTGTTGGGGGTTGGGTTTTGGGGTAGGAAGCACACCCATTTGGGGATTGTCACAATAATGATTTTTCCTTTCACGTCCCATCAATGCCTGGAAAAGTGTAAAGGGCAAATTCAAAAGACCAAATTATATAGAATTTTCAAATACGGTGACCGTTTTTGGCTGCATTATTTAGAGCAACCCGACTGTGTTTGAACTTACCTATATGCTTTTAATGTTCTTGTTGTACACATAGAAGTGAGTATTACAAATAAAATACATTGAAAATAAATATCTTGTGCACAGCATGTAAATGTAATGGCGTATATATCTAGGTTTTTGTTCCCGGGTGGGGGTTAAACTGCAAGGTTTGTTCATACGATGAACCCAATTTTAGGCGCCGTATTTTATGTATTTTTTCCGCCCGGAAACAAATTTAAAGGTATATAATAAAGCTTGACTAAAAGCTTACTATTTCTAACGATGGTAACATCTGTCACCAATCCTCCTGAGAAATATTTCCATCTGAAATGCTGTCATCTCCGAGAAAATTGCATCTAAACACCATCACAAATGCCGTGGTATATTTCGATTTCAACAATCGAGATAAGCCCATTATGAACATGCACAAAATCATTGTTAAAACAGAATGGTGTTGTTTTTTAGTATTCTCTCATGACTCGGATGATTGATTGAGCTCAAACTTTCACAGATTTGTTTTAGTTTACGTATGATGAACACTGCCTGCAACTATGTTTTCAGGTAATGTTTTGTCAATGGCCAGACGTCCCGCAGGGACGACTTTTAGACAAATGGCACCGGCGGGCCAGACGGGACTTGATAAAAACAGCTCTCAAAAGTAACTATTTTATGGCAGAAATAATTGCATGTTTTATGTTAATACACCGTATACAAAAGTGCAAAATGACGCATATTTCCTCTCAGCAATCAACATCTTCTTTACATACTTTAACCAAACTTCATATACCTTTCTTTCAGACTTTGAGGAACATTTTAACGTTGCGACATTGAAGTTTTAGAGAGACAAATATTTTGGCGACAGTAAAAATGTCGCACTATTCCGGTGCTGTTACCCTATCCACCTTTTCGCGATAAACACCCCCCCCCCCCCAAAAGAAAAGAAACAAAAACGCCAAAAAACCGACAAAAACAAACACATACACAAAAGCACACCCGAAACACAAATTCTGTCGTACTTCCCCAATACGTGCTAGGACAATGCTTTGTATTTCATATTGTTCCTTTAATATAACCCAACCCCATAGACTAAGCACGTACTTCTACGTGCGAGGACCGATTTCAACAAAAGACTTGACGTGCGAGGACTGAAAGGTTTCTTTGTATTTCCTTTCTCCTCTTGTCCTCGGAGATATATACAGATCTAGTACAAACACACCCACGTGTGTGTGTATGGTGTAAATCGAGGACTTCCCATTGTTCCTATTTTGTTTATGCTCTAACTTTGTTTGCAACAACTCCCATTGGTTTTGTACACGTCTTCGAATCGAGGACCGTCCTCGATTCGAACACCCCATTGTCCCCTTACATCATTCTTTTGTTACACGTCCCGGAATGAATGCGTACACATGTGCACACAATTGCACAAACGCAGTCGTACTTTCCTATACTGGTGAGGACAATGCTTTGTGTTTCCTATTGTTCCGTTAATAATAACCCAACCCCATAGACTAAGCATGTAGTTGTACGTTCGAGGACCGATTTCAACAAAAGACCGTCTCGCGAGGACAAGAAAGATTCCTTTGTATTTTCTTTCTCCCCTTCTCCTCGAACGTAGTACAGTACATGTACACACCATTGGTGGGTGTGTATCAAGTGGGTTTGTTTTTGCATTCATAGGAACCTTTAACAATAGAGGACAATAGGATCTCCGGTTGAGAAAGGTCCCCATTTGAAAACCGTGTACAAAACCAATTGTTTTTTTTTTGCCAAACATTTAAAGGACAATAGGAGGTCCCCGATTTTGGGTTTTGGAAGTGTTCCTACATATACAGGAATTCGCCGACGCCATTTCTATTACAGTGGTGCCGCGCTCGCGGCGCGTGCAGGCTGCCCGCGTTTTTTAATTTGAGTCGCGTGCGCATTTTGGCAAGTTGTAAACACCCTGTTGGTCGAAGCTGCGTCGAGCGCGTGCGTCTAACACGCACGCGAGCGCCTCGCCACCGCAGTAAAATGCTTGTAATTTTGGTCGCCGGATTCGTCTATACGGCCTCGTAGGCTGAGTTCGGGCGAGTTGTTCTTGTTTGCTCAAGAACCACTCGTGTCTTCGTTCGTGTTCCGGCCGCTCGAACGCCAAAGAACGTCTGATAGCCAAGAGCGCCATCTATCGCTGGTAACCACGCAAAATGTAATGGCTGCGCCCATGTACGTTATTCAAGCATTCGTTTCAAAAACCTGAATTTCAGACGCCGAAAATAATTTAACGGAAGCACAATATTTAGACTGCATTTATTTAGCTTTATTTTTCAAAACGTTTGGAAGGTAATTTTAGGCAACATTTACGCCGACTTTTATGCTTCGTCAAATCATCCGCCATCTTTGGTCGTCTTCTACGTCGCGTCAAATTACGTCATGTTCTTGTAAACCCCGACTGGTAGGTGGTGTGTGATCTTGTTCTCGGAGTGCAATGTTCGCGGGTCGCGTTCCCGCCGTTCGGGCGCAAGAACAAGGAACTCGGCCCGGGGTTCCTCGCACACTGGGTAACAATGGGGACAATGGTGCCCGACGAAGATTTCAATAGGGACAAAGGAGAATAATAGAATGAAAGTAAAGTGGATAATAAAGGTACCCCGTAAGGGTGCATGTTCCTACATTAGTCTCCTTATATACGGGGTCCTGGGAAGAAAGGGTAACACTGGGGACAATGGTACCCCACGAGGGAGTCTTTAGAAATCCAGGTACCCCACAAAGTTAACGCTATGGAGTTTGAGATTTCAATAGGGACAAAGGAGAATAAAAGAAGGAATAAAGTAAAGTCTATACAATAGAGGTACCCCCATGGGGCATAATGTGCGTGGATGCTGGGTGTTGAGGGGGAGGGGAGAGTGATAGCCAACAATTCGGGGTAGTGGTCCAGACAAATCCATCCCCAGCCTGGTGATTGGGCTAATGTTATCGATGGTCAGCGTCAGACGTTGAAAGTTGATGTCCATTTTGTTTACAGTTTTTTCAATCGCTTGTACACAGTAACTGCAACTAGGGTGACGATAATCAGAAGTGTAACCACACTATTCACAACCTTGCGTGCCTTGTGCGGAACTTTAAAAAAATTGTTGTTGTCTCCGTACAAAAGTTAAAACACAAACAACTTGAAATGTTTAATGTACATAACACGGTTTATTTGAATGCATTTCAACTTGAAAAAACTGACGTTCCACTGGAATGATTTACATATTACACACGTGCGAATGTAAACGACACATGAAGTCATTCACTTATTACAAATAGTATTATGGTATAACAGGACCACGTGTGAACCCATTCTTATGTCTCAAGAGAAACTGTGTAATATAGAGCAGCAAGAACATGGCATGGGTAGAGTCGCAAGAGGACGAGCTCAAGGGCAGCAAGGAAGAGGGAGAGGAAGACGACATGCACCCAATTTGTCCGACGAGATATGTGCAACCCTTACTGATCATGTCCGAGAAGTCGGACAGCGAGTACAACCCAATTTCCCAAATCCACAGTCACTTCAGTCATACGGATAACTATTTAGAAAGGAGAAGACGCACGCTGTATGTTTCATTCATTTTTACAGGTCTGAAAGAAGACCCCACAATGCCAATCTAGGCCCCTATAAATCCGAAAAACGCATTTACATTCTTGGATGTCTTATTGACTTGTATACAAATCTTATCCCACAAGAAGAGATAGAGAAAGAGCATGCGAAGATATCGATGAAGAGGCGTGTCAGTCATGGATCCGCCACGCAAGACGCTTTCCCCAAGATGCATTTAGCAAAAGAAAACATTCAATGGATGTGGACGAACAAATGCGGCGTGAAAGAAATGATCGCCTCGATGGTGGATAAATCAAAGATGTTCTAACATCCAAAGCACGGTTGAATGACCCGTGATTAGGAACATTAGATGACCAGTGTAGCGGAAATGGCAACAATAGACTTTGTCACCCACGTAAACGTGAAATGTACACTGTTATTCTCCTATGTAAAAAAGAAACGCTGTGTAGAAAAGATTTTAAACAATCATGTGTGCTTGAAAAAGGTTGTGTGATCATATCCAAGTTGTGTTAGTGCTAGGTTGTGTAAATAAAATTTTATGTCATATAAATCGATATTGCCGCCAAAACTGAATTTAAACAACTGTTGTGTAGACTTTGAAGCACGTGGTAAGAAAAAAAAACAATCACGAAATACCCTTGTTGTGACAAAAATTACTTGAAACAAAATGGCGGACGTGCAGGGGTTACTGGAGCAGTGGGGATCTAAAGAATTGGTTCAAGTATTTGACGGTAAGTAATTTCACTAATTTTAAGGAAACATACACTGTAAAAAATTCCCGTATTTTTACGGTGAAAAGCTTGTAAATATCACGGTGAATAACAGTAAGTGGACTGCCCGCTGCATTTTACGGGAAAAACCCGTAAAGGGCCGCCCATTACGTAGCAATAATTGCACGACCAAGCAGAAATGAGGAAATTTGTATTCACAAAAGTCAGGTTAAATTGCCGTGTTTAGTCCAAAAATAAAATTTCTTGACCATAATATGTTTTATTCAAACAATTCCCCAATAGCATTTTGATTGTTTGCAAACATAGGTGAAAAACCTTATTACATCTCCTTTAATTTCATATTCAAGTGTTGAAATTGTTCATGGGAAGCCATGATTCTATTATGTTGTTGTCGTACTACTGAGGTTGGCGCTTATGGCATTAGAATATGCCCTTTGCGCCATTAACTGTGCGTGGTTTCCGCGAAGAGGTTTAATCGATACTGACAATTGCTAGGCAGTATTCGTCAGAGGAATCGATAATACAAAATTCAAACGAGCAAAACCAGAATAGTCTATAGGGGATCTGTGGGTAATGCGAAGGGAAAGGGAAGGCATTCATAATCTCCCAGACAAAGCGCCACGGAGAGCTCCCGGCCGGCCAGACCGTGTCCCATGCAATTTAAGAGCCCGGGCCCCGCCGGTAGATTTGCAGGTCTGCGTACCCCCGGGTGACGAAAATTGTGACGCCTTGTCCAGTCAATCACTCACACCCTCCCATCCCCAAACATTATTGCAATACCAAGTTATTCGAGAGGTAATCAGGAAAGACAAGAAGTTAAACCATAATATTACAATTTCTAACATAATGAAGAACGTGACTGCAGTTATGTTTAGGTCCAAGAATTTGAGTCAGGTTCATTTGATCATATGATAAGCCCAGTGATTTTTGGAGGGATTGTCGTTGGGTTTTGTATTTATGGCATTTGAGAAGGAAGTGGGCAACATCGTCTGAACATGCGCACATTTCACAAAGACCGTCAGGATGTTTGCCAATTTTGTGGAGGAAAGACTTCAAGCCTTTGCATATACCAAGGCGTAGTCTGTGCATAATGATTTCTTGGGAACGCTGTAAGCCCCATGTAGTGAAAGAAAAGGAGGCCTCATATCTTAAGTTGCTTTTGGGGTCCAGATTAGGAATTGTGGTAGCCCATTTGTTCTTAAGGTGTGTTTTGAGAATATGTTTAATTTCTGTACCTAACAAAGGAATACAGTAGTCTATAGTGTTCTTACGAGTAGCAGATTTGGCAATCTGGTCAACTCTTTCATTTCCAGGGATATTACAGTGGCTAGGAATCCATTCAAAATTAACTATATTGCCTTGATTACAGATATTGATAAGAATATGTCGAATATCACAAACTATTTTATGTTGAGGGAAAGGTTTGGAGATAGCTTGAAGGGCACTAAGGCAGTCGCTAAAGATACATGTGCAGAGGGGTTTGACATCTTCAATCCACTCCAAAGAGAGGAGGATGGCAAAGAGTTCCGAAGTGAAGATAGATACGCCATCATTGAGCCGGGATGCTTTGGAGTATTTCAATTGTGGAATGAAGATTCCACAGCCTACCGCATTGCTGGTAGGATTAAGTGAGCCGTCTGTGTAGATGTGAAGGCAGTTGCTCCAGGTAGTGTTGATTATTTCCAGACTGATATTTCTTTTTTCGTATATGCTGTCAGTGTGTGCCACTAAAGAATGGATTTCTGTGGAGATGTAAGGATTAGTATAATGCCAATACGGAAAAGGATCATTTAAGGGGAAGATGGTCAGAGGATATTGGGAAATCCTTGCTTCAAAGGGGGTGTTATGAGTCGAGGAATTCCATTTATCAGCAAAATAGTGTTTTTGCCAGTTGTCGAGGTTAAAGTGATCATTTGGGTGGTTATTTATAGAATTTATCTTAATTCCGTAGAGGTTACTCAAAAACTGTCGGCGTAGTTCTAGAGGAGGGTCGCCGCATTCAGTTTGAAGTCTATAGAGTGGGGTACTATGAATGGCTCCTGTGCATACTTTTAAGGCTTGATATTGAATGCTATCGAGCTTTTGCTTGATTGTGAGGGAGGCGGAGTCAAAAGCTTCACATCCGTATTCTAGGATGGGTTTAATGAGTGCGGAGTATAATTGGTAGAGTGTTTTGCACTCAGCTCCCCAGGAATTACCACAGATGCATCTCAAAATATTGAGTCTCTTGTTACATTTGTTGGTAATATTGTCAATATGATTTTTCCAAGTGAGTTTATTGTCAAAAATAACTCCCAAAAATTTGGCAGAAGAACTAGTTTGTATCGCTAGGTTCTGAATGCGGAGAGAAATGGAGGGGTATTTTAATTTATTCGTGAAAAGAACGGCAATTGTTTTGGGGGCAGATAATTTAAATCCCCATTTTCCGCACCATCTGTTGATATTATCAAGGTTTTGTTGGATTTTCTTTTGTAAGTAAGGAATATTTCTGTTTGATTTCCAAATAGCGATGTCATCAGCGTATTGAGAGATGTTGACATTGGTGACTTCATTGACAAGGTCGTTAACAGCGATGTTGAACAAAAGGGGGCTGATGACACTTCCCTGGGGAACTCCATTTTCCAAGGTCCTTTCTTCAGAGACAAGATTGTTGACCCGGACTTGGATTTTCCTGTCGCTAAGAAAATTGGAGATCCATTTAGTGATTCGTCCAGAAATGCCCAAGGATTGTAATTTAATTATAATGCCTTTCCGCCATAGCATATCGTAAGCTTTTTCTATATCCAGGAAGACAGCAAGGGTGCTTTCTTTGTTGGAACGGGCTTTGTTGATTGAGGATTCGAGATTGAGAATGTGGTCTTTGGTGGTTCTTCCTTTTCTAAATCCACTCTGAGTTTTTGAAAGAAAATTATGAGTTTCCATATACCAAAGGAGGCGGGAGTTGACCATACGTTCCATGATTTTACAGAGGGTAGAGGTTAAGGCAATGGGTCTGTATGATAAAGGATTTGTTGAGTCTTTTCCAGGTTTGAGGATGGGAATGAGGATAGCATCTTTCCATTGTTTTGGGCATTTAGAAGTATGCCAGATAAAGTTAAAGATAAAAAGCAAGTAGTGACGAATTTTAACAGAGAGGTGTTTCAGGACAACATTACTAATACCATCTTTTCCAGGTGAGGTGCATTTTGAAGAGTGAATCGCATGGTGTAATTCTTGTAGAATGAAGGGTTCGTTGATGAGACTGTCATTATTATTGTTGTTGATAGTGAGATCCTTTTCCGCTTTATTTTTAATAGGAATGAAAGAAGGGCGATAATTATTCGTACTGCTAATTTTGGTGAAGTTATCAGCAAGTACTTCGGCCTTTTCTCCATCAGTGATAGCATCCATGTTGTTATAACGAAGGACGGGGATACTATTTAAGATTCGTGTTTTCTCGATTCGTTTGATTTTGTTCCAGATAATTTTAGTGTTTGTTTTGGGGTTAATATCATTACAAAAATTCTGCCAATCTTTTCTTTTAGAGTTATTAATGGTTTTCCTTGCTATGGCACAGGCCTTCTTGTAATCGATAAGGTCTTTAGGAAGGCGAGTTTTCCTTAAGGTTTTCAAAGCTTCCTTCTTATTGCGTATAGCTTGTTGACATGCGTCATTCCACCATGAAGAAGGGGGTTTAGGGTGATTAGGGTTGGTTTTGGGAATGGAATTGGTCATTGCAGTATCGAGTTGATGGAGAAAGTTGTCATACATCTCATCGATAGTATCTAGTTCACTAGGTTGAGTGATATATTGATTGCAGGCATCCTCAAATTTGTTCCAGTCAGCTTTTTTATAGGACCAGTTAGGATTATTTCTGTTCGGGTTTTTTTGGATAGGGTGATTAAACTCGATAATTATAGGGCAGTGGTCGCTGCCCCATGTATCATTAAGAACATTCCAGTTGCATTTGGCGGCTATATTAGGCGAGACAAATGTGAGATCGATACAGGAGAGTGTACCATGGGTCGTGTCGACTCTTGTGCCCTCACCAGAGTTGACGCAGACCATGTTAGTTTCGATAAGTACATCTTCGATAATTTTACCATTACGATCAAGTTTCGAACTACCCCACAATGGGTTGTGGCTGTTGAGGTCACCACATACTATACAAGGGTGATCTATTTTTCCAAGAATATCTTCAATATAATTGGCCTCTAAATTATTACATGGGTTATAGATATTGACGACAGTAATTTTATTTTTCTGTGTATCGTAGAGCTCGCCAATTTGGTATTCAACAGAGTTATTAACACCTAATGTATATTTGAAAGCAACGTCTCGTTTGGCCAAGAAGGCACAACCTCCACCCTTTGTTTTAGAATTATTGCTGTTTCGGTCGTTTCTATAAATATTATAACCAGGGAAGGTAATATTTTTGCCTTCTTTTAGCCAGGTTTCCTGAATGCAGATAAGATCTGGTTTCTCTTTCCAAGAATTAATTGAATTCTTACATTCTTTTCCATGAGCAATCAGAGACTGGGCATTCCATTGTAAGATAAGGACCATAATGATAAAAATCATAGCAGTGTGTTATTTGGTTTTCCCGCAGATTTCTGGTTACTTGCTGGTGAGTCTGTGTTTGTTTGAGTGGATGGCTTACGGTGGTGGGCATCTACCGTGTCTGCTTGAGTGGATGGCTTACGGTGGTGGGCGTCTGCTGTGTTTGCTTGACGGCGGTGGGCATCTGATGATGACTTTGTGTTAGCTGATTGTTGGGGAAGCGTTCGTTGTTTTCTTTGTTGTGTAGTCCACGGAGTGGACGTCGAGTGGATGACGTGATTGACGAAGGTCTTCACTGCCGAGGTTCTTTCGTCTTTGTTCTTGATTGTTTCCCAAATTTGCATTGTACCAATGAGGAGTTCGGTTAGGGATTGTTCATTGCATGTACATTGATGCCATTCAGTTTGCGTTTGTGCTGTTTCTTCTGTTTGGGTGGTAGCGTCTTTGGTGGTTTTCATTGGTTGTATGGTTGGGAGTCGGTCAGCCGTGGTAGCCCTGGTAGTTGTTCCATTTCCTCTTTGTTGGGGTTGGATGTCATTGTTTGTGGGTTGACAAGGTAAAGAAGCTTGCTGGCGTTGCTGTGTGGGCGAGTCATCATGGAGAATGCTGATATCGGTCTTGATAGCCTTTGCAGCATCGGCATAAGAGAGGTTATAGGTGACTTTAAACCCTATGATTTTCTTTTCTTGCTTTATGGTTCTACAACCCCCATAGGCGGACGAATGACTTTCTCCACATCTACAGCATTTTACTTTATCTCTCTGTTCACACTGCTCAAAGGCATGTGGGCCCCCACATCGTACACATCGTGTCGAGCTGCGACAACTGTTTGCTACATGACCCAGCCGTTGACAATTGAAGCATCTGATTACCGGGGGAATGAAAGGCTTGACTGAGAATAATTCATATCCAACTTTGATTTCATCGGGTAGATTTGGGGTGTTGAAGGTTAGGCAAACCGAGAGGCTCTTTTGTAGTATACCATTTTGTTTCCTCATGAGGCGTTTTACTTCAATCACTCCTTCTTCTTTGCATGTAAATAGTAGCTCATCATCTGTGATATCCGTAGTTATTCCAGTTATGACTCCTTTACTTTGGGTTTCTGATTTAGTATATGAAGTCTGGACGGCCCATTGATCTAATTGGGTGATAGCCTTAAGTTTTTTTGCTTGTGCTGGAGTATAACATCGGACAGTGATCCCTCCTTTATTGTTTTTTGATACGCTCTTGATGAGATCCTTTCCTACCTTACTGAGGGCGTTCGCAATTTTAATTGGATTTATCTTAGATAATTTAACGTCGGGGGAGTTTATGATGACCAATGTGGGTTGGCTTGTGGCGTTTGA
The DNA here is from genome assembly GCA_037893225.1 of Hippasteria phrygiana. Taxonomy (NCBI): domain Eukaryota; kingdom Metazoa; phylum Echinodermata; class Asteroidea; order Valvatida; family Goniasteridae; genus Hippasteria; species Hippasteria phrygiana. Next base: position 214,202 of record JAZGUH010000417.1, read on the forward strand.
AATATATCGGCGTTTAGTTGGGTGTTCATAAGAGGTAGTACTATCACTTTCCGAGTCTGAATATACGTCACTATAGTGCAAGCTGGAATTTGGTCTTTTTCTGTTTTTTGTTTGGGATTGAGTGTCATTTTGAGCTTGGCTGATAAGTGCCTCGAGAGTTGAGCGTGGTTGATCAAGTGTTTCATGATCTTGGGCGTCCATAAAGATTTGCTGTGATGGACAATCCCAACTAGTATCATTTGTTTCTTTGTTCCAATCCTCGGCCATTTGGCCGATTCTTGGATTTAAGGGTGGAAGAAAGTGGAAAGAGTTAAAGTACCTCTCGAATAAACCGATACTGCTTACCCGGATCCAGTAGAAAGGCTAGGCTGCTCAAATAACCAAACACTAGTTTGGACAAATTTTGTTTAAATTTGAAATTTCCCGCCACTGACAGATCAGAAAGCACGTCCGTCCACTACCGCATCAAAACGCGTCTTTCGATTCTATTATGAGGGGGATACGCTTAATATAAAGCTAAAGCACAGCAACGTTCACTTTGCAGTCTTTAGTAGATTATCGTAGCATTTGTACACTCTACCTCAGTAATGTATATTGAGTTACTTTCGTTTAGTCTGGTTCCCACTTCATTCATTTCTGTTCATAAATGGCAACCCACACTGTAAAAAAATCACCTAAATTTACTGTGCACTACCGTTTTTGCTTCAAAAATTCACCAACTGCTGATGTGAAAAACATTTACACAGCTAAATGGGTAAATGAATTTTACACATTATTGTGTAGAAATATACTACATAACTGTTGTTTACGAATCACACAACTACACTGTTAAAAATAATTTGTCAATTTGACTTGAAAATATTAGTCCACAACAGTGTCTCATACAACTAATTAAAATAAGTCCCATGGTGTCGATTACTAATGAAAATTTGTCACATCTGACATGAAAACGTTAGTCCTACGACAAGGTCAAAACCTGCTTCATACGACTAATCTTGAGTCCAGCGACTTTCGCAATTTGTAATTGAACTTCCGACTAACTTAATTAGTCAAGGTCCTGACTAGAAAAAATTGTCATATGACAAGGATAGGATCATGTCTGATACGACTAATCTCTTAGTCAAGTGACTTTCGCAATTTGTAATTTACCTGACTAATCACACTGTAGTCCAGTGACTAATGAGCTTGAAGATTTACCATTAATCTGACACATTCAAATTTGTAGCAGTGGCAGATCCAAGTGGCACTGTGCACATCTCCGAGTAATTAGGACATCTGCACTGCAGCCAACTTGTGTCTTACTGATACATTTTGTAGTACATTGGATTGGGTCACAGTGCCAGTGTTTAGCTCCTTGGATCTACCACTGCATGATCATAATCACACCTGGAAAACACAAAAGAGAAAAATCTGTTTTCATTTTTGAATACTGTTTATTTCTCTCATCTCTCAAGAAGATACAGTATTTTTAAGGCTATTCCATGGGGCTATGCAAAATATACGGAATATTTGAATATTCGATCAACCGGTATCCAATAGCTTTATTCCAACTCAAATATTTGAAAACTGTGATCGGTCTTGAAAATGATGAAAAAGGTCCACTGTCTTCTTTTTAAATGTAGTTGTGTGGTTCTTAGTTTTTCAAATGCCAGAATTTTGTTGAAAGCAACTTCTGCGTATGATTTGAGAGCATCCATAAGAAATATGGCTCAAATTTCTTCTTTAAAATTGGTTCATATTGGTCATTCAACTATTGTATTTTTCAGTAGGCACAGACAAATCCTGTTTGGGGTCATTTTAGGCTGTACATAATTATCTTGATGAGCACATTTTAAACATTCAAATATTTCATCAAGTCCAAGTTAGGATAATCGAATACTAAACTATTAGAAAAATGCACAAGTTGGAGCCCTATAAATTATATATCTATACAGAGTGTAAACCAATAAAATAATGTATTTACCAGGGAGTGTCAAACAATAGTTGGCTTAAAAAGGGTGGACACTATTTGCAGTGACTAGAAAACTGAACTCCAAATCAGTCTATGAAAACGTAGGAAAAGCAAGGCGTGGTTGCTGACATTGCACGTTGGATTTGGTAATGACTTGCTCTGATTGTATGTAAACATGATAGCAATTGCAAATAGAGCCAAATCCTTTTACAAAACTGTCATGTTAATAAAATACAATTTTCATTAGTGTCAATTGTGCCTAATTATCTAGACAATATAAGCAAGGTGTATGGTGATATCATTAATCTGATGCTGATATACATGTACATGCAGAGTGCTTTTATAAGAATTTATATGCAAGGCATAGACATTTTTTTAAGTCGTAAAATGTCAATGCAACCTAATTACCATAAACGATTTGTATGTGCCCGTGTACAAATTTCATAATTATACCTTACAACAATTATCATTGATAATTTATCACTTGCAGTACTATGCTGCTCCAGCAAATGTTGACCATTATTATGTGTGAAAATTATTTGGTCCAAAATTGGTTTACAATGAGAAACTTTATAATGCTTAGTAACAGATTGTTGTGTTTACCACCTTGCTGGAACTACAGGATGCAGACATCCAACATTTTAAGTGCTAACAAGTCTTTAAGCTATAAAATTCATAAATTATGTGCTACATAATAACAAATTGATGAATTGATTCTTGATTTATAGATGTTAACTCACTGCTTCCTCTTTAAGCACGATCATGTTGGTGATCAGCTCTTTCAGCAAGCATATGCCCAGGACAGCAGCACTGCAAGTTGCTTCTGTTAAAAACATATTCACTACAAATGAATCACCAAAACAAATCATGGACCCAAAACTCATTCTAAAAAGTTCATTATATTTATAATTGCCAACTGGATCAAATGACCTGAAAATATAAATGATAAATAATTTGGGAGGCTAATCATCCTTACTCGCAACTGGGATGCTGAATTGCGAAGGACGCGGCTACAACGTGGTCGAGTCGCTGGCACGTAAAGGCGCCTCTGGCAGCCGGCCACATCGACCCATTATGACCACGGAGCACAGCCAGAGATCGAAAATGAGTCACAAGTTGCCAGAGCTACTTTTGAGTTAACAGAGCTACGTTTGAGTTACATGCCATTGAACACGACTTTACACAGAAGCTATAGTGTTAGAATAAGCTCAGGGATTTCCATGAGTCTACACGAGAAACTGCTTCGGCTTATATGGCTGGTCAATGAACCACGACCTTCTCCTTAAATAATCTGAAGCTCTTTTCACAGCCTTTCAGCCTGGGTCAAACTCAAACCCTGGAGGTTGTTTTTCTTCAGAAAATAATTATTGAAAAAAGGCAAACAAACAAATATTGACAGCAGAAATATTGAAAGCATTTATTTTTAATAATAAGGGTGTTGAGAAGTATTCTCATGAAGACAGAAAAAACCAACAGATCTTTGTATATAAATACTTTAGAGTCGCGTAAACAAATTAGGGTAGGTTTGGTAACCGCAAGCAGGGGACCAGTTGAGAGATTGTGCCAGTGTGAAGGCTTTAACTTACAGCAAAATGGACATGACCATAAAAATTTTAAACTAAATTTACAAAAACTGTTTCACATTTTTCAGTTGGGGAATAAAACCCTTAGGAATGTGTATGTATCATCAAACTTTGTTGTTTTTCTAATTTGTTGTTTGAATATATATACATCGTAAAATGTAAAAAATGCCACTGCAATCAAACCAAAATGAATGATTCTACTCATTCCATATTAAAAGCTAGTTTATGATGGGCTACATTATGACGTACACACATTACAATTCCACCAACTCGTCTTCATCAAAAAGCCAGGGATTGCCTTTTTGAATTGTCAGGATTGAGGCACCCTCCGGCTTCGTGATGAGTTGTCGGCGATCAGCAAGAATCATCACAATCAAGCTTCGGTTTAACAGCTTCGATTCCTGCTTCATCTAGATGATGAGAGCTGCAATGGAGGCATCATCCTCTGAGCGTGACCTGACTAAGGGGCAGGGCTGAACTGTCCTAACGTTAGCCTAAATTGAACGTTCGGCCGGACAAGCTAGTCGGGAAACTTGTGACTGTCAGATGGGCCTATATCATCAATCAATCTTTATCACTAAAATCAGAAACACATATCGACTTACCTTTGCATATTTAACATCGTTAAGTTGACAAGGCGCGGCGCACTATATAGTCTTGGTTCAAGACGTTGTTACGTATATACGCGATAACCGGCCGCCGCGAGAGGGCGTTAACCGGCCGCCGCGAGAGGGCGTTATCACGACAAACTATTAATAGCCACGAACCTGGCGGTTCGTGGCTATTAATAGTTTGTCGTGATAACGCCCTCTCGCGGCGGCCGGTTATCGCGTATATACGTAACAACGTCTTGAACCAAGACTACGCACTATACGAAAATTGTCCTTGTATATTGTACGTGTGTGGTGTACATGTACTTGTAACAATGGCGACGGTATAAACAAAACGACGCGTACAATCCCGCCTAAATGTAATTAACAGACTGAACGCGGGAAAATGACAAAGCTCAAGTTAGTCAGAACATAGAGCAAGGCTCTATGGTCAGAAATAGTCAATGTACATCTAGAGACAATTGACTTTGCGAAATTAGTCAACTAACTCATCTTAATTAGTCAAGGGCCTTTTACAACTGACTAAGCGAAATTGGTCAAAACCTTCACATATGACTATTTCATTTAAGTCACGGATACTTTGAAACAAGTTACGAATGTATATCAGTCAAAAAGACGTTTTGTTCTAATCATTTCCAATGATAAATTAGTCGTCCTCACGTATTAATTAGTCATTCAATAAAAACCAATCAAAGTTAGTCATTGTGACAAGTTAAATAGCCCGAATGACAAAATAATTTTTAGAGAAACTGTTTGCACAACAGTTGCTATGTTCATATATAAACTCCTCAAAAAGAGTTCGGAAACTCAAGTTTGACAGACGATTTCTCTCTTGTTTCCAACTCCTTTTCCTTGAATTTGGTATCATTGGAAAGCCCTGTTATTCTTCTTTACAATGATGTGTCATTTGTTATGATTAAGTAATTGGGGGATGTGCAGCACAGCTGAATATGGGGGTGGATGTAAAGTGAAATGTTACAAAATGCATTGCTATTGTCCAAAAGTGTATTGACTCTTGCTGTTAGGAGTTGTTTGGAGGATTGGTGTGTCTTGAATGATTCTCTGCTTACTAACCAATATTTAAAGGTTGTAAGCCATAAATGTGCGAGAAAAGTTTATAAATCCACATGGCCTGTCACAATAAATTGCCTCCGGGATAGCAACTCTGTTGTTAATGTGCTTGAGTTTCAAACGAAGTAAAAGAATTTGTAATTTTCTGCACTCAAACACCCAGTAATGCTCCATCAGTAACAAGAAGTCTCTCTCACAGTACAATGCAACACTCTATCACTAACAAAAGAAAAAACAAGACGTAAGGAAAGTCTTTCTTTTTTCTGGTTTAATCATTGAACAGTTTCTTCATTGAACAATGTTAAGTCAAGAGCCTCAGTAGCGGGTGGACGATCCGAATGCAGTCACAACAGCCTGGCACCTCCTCCTCATACTGTTCACGAGCCAGGTCACACGTTGCTGTGGGATGGCGTCCCATTCATCAATCAGGATCTGTTGTACATTCCCATCCTCCAAGCAAAAGGGGAATTTCACTTTACATCCACCCCCATATTCAGCTGTGCGGCACATCCCCCAATTGCTTAATCATAACAAATGACACATCATTGTAAAGAAGAATAACAGGGCTTTCTAATGATACCAAATTCAAGGAAAGTGAGTTGGAAACAAGAGAGACATCGTCTGTCAAACTTGAATTTCCGAACTTTTTTTGAGGAGTTTAGTAAACAGCGGTTGTGTAAAATTGTACACAACTTGTTTAAGACTTTACACAGCCGTAATGACAGTGTACGTGTATCGAGGAGGGCTGGGGGGGGGGGGGGGGGGGGTGATAAACCATCGGAAGCTTCAACTCGAATTAGTCATTAGATATAAGCGACAACTACTTTGCGTTAACATGGGGAAGAAGTTGAAATGGTGATCAATCATGATATTCCAGAATTCAAGCGCTCATTTACACTTAATATAACAAATTGTTAAAGTGGAAAGTGTCATTAATTTACTGGCGATATTGCTTATGACCATTGCTTCGTTTCTTAACCAACAGGATAAAGGACTATAGGGCTTATAGTGATGTAACGTTTTTTTCGTTTTACGGACACTAATGCATTCATTTGGCGGGCAGGAAACTTGCTTCCACACTTATTCATAAAAGGATTGCGATTATCTCATACGACGGCTCGCACTGAAGGAGGCACATAAATGGAGACTCTTCCTCAAAGCAAGAGGTGTCATGTCATGTCATAATAATGTACGACGACGACGACGACGCCGACGACGACGACGGCGGCGGCGGCGGCGGCGGCGGCGGCGGCGGCGGCGGCGACGGCAACGACGACGACGACGACGACGAAATATATTCCATTCAGGAGCTGGTAGTTCCAGGAAAAGTCTTACCGTATTACATTTGAAATTTGATTTCTTTCCACTCGACATGGGAGTGTAGAATATAGGCCTACCTCTAAATTAATCTAATTTATAAAAGAACATCTTTACGTTTAATTACGCATCTTAATCCAAATTACATCTACCTCTAAATACTCAAGCACACAAGTGTGTATACACCTTCAATCGGGGACCTCCTATTGTCCTCAAATTGTTCATACTTCAACTTTTTTGCAAGTACATGGTTTTCAAACGGGAACCTTTCTCAACCGGGGACCGTGGCCCTGTTGTCCTCTGTTGTTAAAGGTCCCCTATTGAATGCAAAACTCTTGGGGGAAGGGTAAATCATCCTTGAAAGTATATAAATATGTAGAAATAGGTGGGAAAATACGATAATGATCAATCCATAATCAATCGACTGTTTGATAATAATCGACTTTCCCTGTACACCCATCATCCCCTTTGAATAAGTGCGAAAGAATGTAGCTTCCTGTCGTCAGTAAAAATTAAAAATGCGTTTATATATATATCAATATGGCACCCAGTTCGGTCCTAGTTAAGACATGCATGCCAGTTGTATGTACAGTTTCCGATAAAAAGTGACTGAGAACAAAACGACACTTAAAATGAACGACATCTTAAAAAGCCACTACATACTGCCTATATAATGATTGCACATCTTGATTTAAACAAGAATGTGCTGGCCGGAGTGAACGTCTGTCTCGCCAGCGGCTAGCCACTTCTATTTCTTCCTCTTGACGCTTATTTTAGCTTTGCTCATCTGCCTGATTAATGCAGTGGCACGTTGTGTCTCTTGTACATCAGTCACGTTTTCCTGGCACTCCCCCTACCCTCGACTACTTTCGTCCTTGGTTATTATCCAAGTCTCATTTCTTTACATGAAACTTATGTAAACCACTTACGTTTGGGCTTATACCATGTCACGCGAACCTATACGTTCTTAAACTACCTATAAACTTCTATTTTTGTGGCAGCTGCGAGCAGAATGTTTGGGGGTCGTTGTCACTGCCATGTGACAATTGCTCATTTGTTATGCCATGTTTTATTCCTCCATGGTTATGCGAAAGATCCCCGCAGATAGAATACGGGTATATCAGTAAACCCGTCCACATTATTTGCTACACTGCAGGCAAGCACTGAACAAATCTGGAATTCAGTATTTCAACACCATCGCTGTCGTCAGCTGCCGTAAATGCATCTTGATTTATCGTGAACTTGTGGTTCGTGATCGTGACTAGTGATTGGCGATAGACGAAGGGCATACCCCTGTCAGACAAGGCACGGAATGTCTGCGGATAAAGGGCCAGCGAAACATATTGAATTTGCCTCTTGACATCATGCTTGTGCGCTGCGCCGTAGTCGCACAGTCACGATGCGACGGATAAGACCTTTCCCGCCAACGACTACCAGGACTTGTCATAATTTATACGTCGAGCAAATATTAGAGAGTGGACGAATTGCGTGTGCTGACTGCGCGCTGTGCTAATCGTGACGAGACGGACTTTTCCCCTCCATCGTCTGGTTGCAGATGATAATATGTCGAATAATTAATGTGCCCACTCGGTTCGGCTTCAGCGATTTCCCTTTATTTAGCGCTACACATACATACATCCGGCACTACTCTCAGTAGAGTCATCACTTCATGCACGATTATCATTACAATCTGGCCTGCATTAGATTGCTACAGAGACCATGGACTGACACACTACGCTATATTGCACGTAGACCTGACTATGATCGGCGGCCGCACTTCAACCTTGCTAATCATTGGAGGTCGATGAATCTGGAAACCATGTCAGGTCGGGAGAGCTCTGCACCCGCGGCCTTGCAGACGCTGTTCAAGCGTATGCCGTCCATTCGCGAGCGGACCAGACGAGCAAGCCTTGGTCAAGTCTCGGGCGCAGTGGCCATCCATGATGCCGTAGCCAAGGGCAAGATCCACCTGACCAAGTTCATCCTGGATGCGGTAGAGGGTCATCGACTCGTGGACGTACGGGACACTCACGGTAAGACCCCGCTAATACGAGCCATGAGGATCGCGGAACCGGACACACGTAACAAAGTTGTGGACTTGCTAATTAGCCACAAGGCTAACGTGAACCTGCTGGACAACGTTGGGCGCACTGCCCTCAGCTACGCCTGCGAGTTGCTCTGCAATGACATCATCCGGAAGCTAGTCCAGAACAATGTGGACCCCAATTTGGAGGACCACAACGGGAACACACCGCTGATGTACTGTGCCATGGCAGGCAATGCCGAGGCTATAGAGATCATCTCTCGGTCATTTCGCAGGTTGGGTCTGGAGGTGGACAAGGTGAACGCGGAGGGCATGACGCCCCTGATGGAAGCGGCCAAGAACAGCCACCTGGAGTGCGCTCGGCTGCTGGCCAAGAAAGCCAAGGCTTCGGTCACCGCGAGGGACATGGTGCGGAACATGAACGCTGCGGACTGGGCGCGTGAGGGTGGCTGTAGCATCCCCGAGGTTGAGGTTCTTTTTCCCAAGCAGTGGGCCCTATTACATTCAACTCAGGGCAAGGCGGAGTCCTTTGAGAAGACTGAGAAGAGCTCGGTAAGGAACGGAGCAATAAATTGCCAACGTCAGAACTTTGAAGAACCACCCAGCTACAGTCCGAAAGTATTCCTTCCTTACAATGTTCCCGGAAATGATTTGCCTAGCGAGAAGCGGCATAGGGTGTCAAGAAAACACCCAGCCAGTATGGAGGAATTATCCTTAAGTGTCAAGGAATTGCAGTCGGAAAGTCGCTTCCGCGATATGGTACCAGCAAATAGATCCAGTTTTCCCGATGTTCACAAAGCGGCAATACAGTACGCTCAAGTTGATGGACATCATCACCTTCTGCTTCGAGGTAAAGAGCCAGGAAGCCCAACGGTCCTGTCGAGTCCAGCCCCAACCCCGCCAAAACCACGTGGGGGTATGTTTATAAAGAAACCTCAGCTACCAGCTTTGCCAAGACGGCCTTGTTCTGCAGCGGCACATCGACAAAACAGAAGCGTCAACGGCGCTGCTGTGCGGGCTTCTAACTCAATGGAGGATCTTTTGCTCATGGGTGACCCCCTTACTCCATTCTCCCCATCAAAGTCCCTGAAGTCGAGCAGTATGAGCCACCTGATGGACCAACGATCGGATCTGTGCGCCATGACCAGCCCGCTGTCGAACAAACGGAGCGTCAACAGCGAAACTCACACAGATTTGACTATCTTACCGAGTGAGCTGTCCGGAAGACAACGGACCGCGTCACAGCCGCTACCTTACACCGATCAAAGATTCCCCACTGATCCGTTTAGTTCTGTCTCCTGCACACACCTACCGCCAATTTCTCTAAAACAGGACCAGTGATGGAAGCAGGCATTTGTTTCAATATTTGGAATTATCACTGTGTGGGAAAAATGTACCGCGCTGAAACAACGGCGGATCCGGGGGGGGGGGGGGGGGGGGGGGGGAGGGGGCAGCCCCCCCCCCCCCCCAAACAAAACCAATTGTTTATTATATTTTAAACTGACGTCGCAAAAAGGCAGCCACTGCGTTTACCCACATACAAAATCAAACAAAGTGTAAAAAAAGGGAAGCAAGAACCCTCCGTTTTATCTGTGATTTGTGCACGAATTTTCTTTTGGACTAACACATTTTTTTGGACCCCCAAAATTGTGTTCTGGATCCGCCCTTGCGCTGAGACAACTTATCCTTGCCAAGGAAGGCTGTAAAAGATTACCAAGCTTTGAGTATCATCGTCCTTTCCATGTACGTCATCAGAGAGACGTCGAGCCACCCAGTCCAGACGATCAGATTCAGACTTCCACAGAGTTTGTGCCTGTATCCCGTGCCTGCTTGGTCGACCTGGATCTTTTCCGGGCCAGGCCATGTGGACTCCCGGCCCACGTCGACGCTTAATTTTGAGAACGGCGTGAGCAGGGCGTACTTTGTACCTTTTTCCATTATTCACTCACTTCTTATTCATTTCTTACTGGTAATGAAACCCCAAAGCATTCATGCCGCATTAGCTTTAAAGTCTGAAGAAACCTGTGAAGAGAAGCGGGTGGAAAACAAACCCTCGGGGGAAACAAACAAGGAAGGGACTGAAAACTCTAATCGACCCAAGGTGGGATTTCAACTCGGGTCCGTAGAAGTGAAAGATAAGGAAAGTACCACTGCGCTAGCGTAAATTCCAACACCGAAGCATTGTTTTTGTAATTTTCGGCTCTTTGAGTCCATTATTCTGAAACGGTCGGAGTAAACGTGCGCAAAATATTGCTCCAAACAATAACGTTGATTTGTTTTTGTAAATGGGTCATTCCACCAGGTTGGGACACAGTGTGTTATATGACCATATTATCATTAAAACCATCATTACATTTAATTCAGTTATTTGATGTGACATCCGTCTTTGGGTGTGAGATTATTTGAGAAAGTTTCAATCATGTAAGTTATATTTTAACAAAAATATGATAAAACGTGTGTTATTTTGAATGTAAAATGGACGTAACATGGACACCGTGTCCAACATTTAAATTGTTGTGTTTTTTCAACACTTTAATAAATAAATTTGGGAAATTTATTACGTACAATAATTAAAAGACACACTATGCACCAATGAAACACCTTTTTACGGCAGTCAGTGTCCAAATATAGCAGAAATAGCAAGTATTTGAAAAATCAGTGCTGACGTAACATGGACACCATGTTAGACCATGACCATACATATATTTCTGCTGTTGTGCTGCATTTGGATATTGAATATCATAACAAATGTTGTTTGTGTTGCAGTTTGTGTTTTGTAATTAGTATACAGAGGAGTTTGCATAATTATTTATATAAATGTTGAAAATGTTACAAAATGGAAATGTGCATTTTTATGTCACACCATGTTAGTACTAAATGTTACGTCCAGACTGCTTTAATTTTTTGTCATTAAATAAATACGTATGCAACTTACTATATGTACTAACTAAAAGACACTCAATGCTACTAGAAAAACACTTTTTGTTATGGTTGCCAGTGTCCAAATAGCTCAGAAACAGCAAGAACAATAAAAACACGCATGTGTGGACGTAACAGTGGACACAGTGTCTATGTTACGTCCACTCTCACGTCTGTTCTTGCTGTCTCTGCTATATTTGGACACTGACTACCATAAAAAGGTCTTCTTGTGTTGCATAGTATATCTTTTAATTAGTACACATTGTGAATTTCCCATATATATATTTAAAGTGTTGAAAAAACACACAAATGGAAATATGGACGTGTCCTGTTACGTCAAACTGGTTATGTCAAACTGACACATTTTTTTAATCATAATTTTGGTAAAATATAATTTACATGATTTAAAACTTTCTAAAATATTTCCCACCCAAAGACTGATGTTACATGAAATAACTGAATCAAATGTAATAGTACTTTTAAAGATATGGATAAATGTCACACACTGTGTCCCAACCTGGTGGAATGACCCAACTAGCGAAGTACACATGATAAGGGTCCTGCATAAAAACTTAAGGTAAGGCTTTTGAAAAAAAAGCAACCAGTCTTTTATAACCTGTAGCGGCAATCTTTGCTTCCTTACACATCGGGAACGACAGACAAAGGATTGCAAATGATCCATTGCGCCAAAAGAGAAAGATTTAGCCATGTTTAAGCGCTTAAAACCGCCAAATGTAGGGACTGCAACGGGTGCAACGTCTCATGCCAAGACCGTGGGCTTATGTTTCTTTTGAGTACTAGTTTGGATGAAATGAACTTACACGTTGGTGTATTTTGCATTTGGAAGTGGGGGACTACTTAATACCAGCTTGAAGACAAATTGGGCTTAAGACTGCTTGTATGGGTTTTCATAGGTGAATAGAAATGTGGATTCTTAGTCTATGCCATGGTACTGCTTGTAAAACTACTTGTAATGATTGTAGTGATAATATACCGGTAAATAATCGGTATTCAGGGCTACTCAGTAAGTCTCGGTGTGCTTTGCTGTAATGCCCCCCCCCCCTACCCCTATTATATGGGCAAGCACTCATAAACAAACCTTAAAGAGACTACGCAGTAATATTTATACGACATGAATACAATACAAGACACCGTTAGTCCCATATTTACAATAATGTCCAGGTCCTTTTGGGCAGACAGTAAGTGTTTGGGGTTTAAGGTTTAATCGTCATACTTATGATGAGCCAAAGTAACGATCAGAGGCACATGTGGTGGCGTCTCCATAGGGCTGTGTACCAAAATATATAGTATTTTTGAAATTTTCTTGGAGACGGACGGTGTTCCATTTTGTAGCTGATTTTCATATGAAATAGCTCGCTTGAAATCCTTTTTAATCAAGACTTCATCTTCTTCAAAATATGTTGATGGGTGGCTTTAAAGGAATGGTTTTGGTACTGTTATGATGCTCATTTGACGAGGTGTTCCCTCTATTTACCAAACAAGAATAGCTTCCTCTTGCGTGAGAAATTGGGCAGATTTTAAAGGAAATGAATACGACCATCATTTCACTCAATGCAAACCAGCATCATGTTCGTATTTTGTTTATGCAAATCGCCCATCACAAGGCCAAAGGCCACTCGAGATGTGGGCTACAGAGGAAAGTGTGGAAGAACCAGCCCCTTATACTGAAACAAAAATGTTGCAGGAATAATATCGTAATGTTGCAGGAGATGATTATGATATATGAAAATAAGTTGATATAGATCTTCATTGCGTGGTTTCTTTAAATGAGACATGTAAGATAAATCAATTCAATTTGTTTTCAAGACTATTTTCGTTTGTTACAAAAATGTAAACATGATTTAAATGCTTCTTTCATAGGCTGTGAAAACGGTGCTGTTTTTTCTATTTTTAGAAAATCTGTCCAGAGGGTGCCGTTATTTTTATTTGGTAATTAAGGAACTCTGTCAGTGAGAATTAGGACAGTACTAAAATCCTTCCTCCAAAATTACCTATCAACAGTGTTTTGAAGATGTGTTGATTAGGAATTGGGTTTCAAACAAGCTATAGGAAATCAAGTAAAAACATCCTGCTATCATTATATGGAAGAGGGCGCTATTTTTGTTTGGTAGTTAGAACAGTGCAAACATCGTTCTTCAAGCCTTTTAATTATTCAGAAAGATATGACAAAATATTGGCTACTCAAGGAATCCAAACAGGCTGTTTAACATGATGGTTATGGAACCTGCTCCAAGGAAATGTAGAAAAGTATAAGTACATAAATCTGTGCGATACTCCTGTTGCGTCTTTAATGCGGCCATGCTTTGCTCATAAATGTATGGACATTTCAGTAGCATAATTATATAAACCACACTTTTTAAATAGTTGCAACAAAGGAGGTGGAAATTCATAGCAATATGGAAAGAAAACCATCCTGCATGTATTCACAAGTCATAAAAAAAATCATATTGCATGGTTCCGGCATGTGGCGGTAGCATACATGACCCTTGCAACCGGCTACTTTTAATAGCATATTCTAGACCCGTGTAATGAACTTCACACCCTGTATTGATAGCTGTACGATATGCACCGGCTTCTGGCTGACGCCTATACGGTTGCTTGCAACAGAGTGTCTTGCTCAAGCTCAAGTCCACTGTATAGACTTCGTCTGCGTACACTGTGACAAAGTATACTGCTTTTCCGTACATCAAAATCTTATATTTGCACCCAGAGGTCTAGTGTTCAAGATTTCAAAATAGTCAATGGGGCTGGAGATAGCTGAAAACGAAGCCTGGGCCAAAGCCGAAGTCAGGTTTGAGAAATGGCCTGGAGAACGTTGGAAGTACATGACATTTAACCATTATGTTCGAATTGGGAAGTACGCATTGAATGTGAAGGCAAGACAAAATCAAAACGCGTTCATTTTTAACTGTCTTTTGTCATTTTCTGTTGGCAACTTTCTCATGGTTTGACATGCGTGTCTCATTTGGTGCCGAATTGTGGGCTAACATGGAGGTAATCGGTTTTATAGCCACAAGTTAAATTTGTACAGAAAATTCTGCTCTTACCTCTTAGAAATGAGCATGTTAGAGTTTTATATGTTGCGAAACTGGAAGTAAAGAATCCCTTTAAATTAAATTTTAACATAATTCGTACCGGTAGCTGTCAAATGTTGAACAATTGTTAAATGTAGGATTACCAGTGGAATATGAAATATGGACGAAATAAAACATAAATTAATTTCAAGCCACAATTAACAATACTATAATGGCGTCGCTAATTTGAGTTCACGAATTAAAATCGTATAAGGCTTTGCTATTACAATCCATGAAGGTGAATACTTGGACGTGTTCATGGTCCTTGAGTCAGTCCACTTTTGGAGCATCATGATTTTTGTCAGTAAGAATTTGAGATTTTTAGTTGTCCACTTTTGAGGCGCCGAGATAGTCGTCAAAGTAAAATCCAAAATTCTGCTAGCAGAAAATTGAGTTTTAAAAAAACCGCTGTTGCCATTTCTAAAAGCATAAAATTCTACTAGCAGAAAATGGGAAAATACGGTTGTTGACTTTTGACGCTCCATAGCCCACCTTGTCTTCGTCACGTCGCGAATACACATCCCATTTTGTTCGACAAATACGCGTCCAAACTGTGATGGTTGGAGCAACTTATCATTGACTATCCTGGGCTCCACTATCCTAGGCTAGCTCAGGAACGGCGGGGATTATAGCCAACCCCCCCCCCCCCCCCCCCCCCGTTGGCGTGCATGTGCACGCACATAGTCCATCTTCCTGATAAATGTCAGCATAAAGAGATGTCAACGATATGATTGCTTGGTTCTGCAAAGCTCCATTGGGATTTGATTTGCGTTGCTGTTGCAGGCGAGGTAGAATAATTAATTATATTACACTTTTCCACTGGCTGACAAACAAAAAACATTACAGAATATACAGAATCACAAACATTTAAAATACAAAAAAATTACAATTAACAAAATGAATTCCTAAAATAGGAATTAAGCCAGTGAGTGGCAAGATGGAACAGGTGACCAAAGATGGAATAGGATGAGGGTGGAATAAATTAAACACACTCGTCACTAAAATGTTGAAATAGAAACGTCCCTGAAAAGTTGTTTATCATTTTCCAATTCTTCACCGATCAAAATAACCATTATAGGCCCCCTATATGTAAGTTACAATCACGGCGAAAAACTTCGAATGCATTTTCTGCACAGTATTCTACCGCGTGCGGTCCGGTACAATGGTACCTTCCTGCTGGGCGGACCATGCTTGGCGGAGAGACGGGACGGTGAGCTCCTATTTTGCGACCAGTGCCTACTTCCTTTTAGGGAGGCTGCATTTTTGTCTTTCCTAAAGGATTAGAGGAATTTCTTCTCAGTTATCCCGTACGTGTTATGAATCGATTTGATGGACTCCACTGTAGCGGAAGCTTTTTTCGAAAAAGATCCCGGCAGGATCTAAAAAAGTTAACAATGAAAAGGAAAATGCCTCTTCCTTCCTTTTCCAAAAAGGGAATAACGCTAAACTAAAACATTTTGTTTGTTGTTTGTTTTTGTTTTTGTTTATTGTCGATTTAGCTGAATAATACTAGTCATTTTGATCTGTGTTGGTACGATATAGTATCCTCGTCGTAAATAGCGCTAATTAACTTCCGTGTTCCAAAAAACGTTAGGCTCTATAAGCACGTGAAGAAACACGCGTGCATATTCCATTCATTTTCACTGTACTTCCTGGTGCAAATGACGTCACTTACAAAAAGGATATGCGTATCACATGAATTTCAGTTACTGAGGAAAAAAAGACAGAAAGAAAAAGATGCCAAATGTTTGGATGCTTATCTTTTTTGTGGGAGGGGGATTGGGGACGGAAGTTTGATAATCTATAGCCCCGGCGCCACCCCCCCCCCCCCCCCCCCCAACTGATTATTTCCAGTCTAAAACACTTTGTTTACCGCGGCACTTATTATAAATTTGCTCAGGACTGCTGATCACGAACAACCACCGTGACTACGATGTTACCAACTTGATAAATTGTGCACACGGACTTCCTGATTATGTCCCCGGTCTGTTCAGCGTGCCCGGTCTGTTTGAAGAAACTTATGGGCACTTTTCCGATTCGCATGCCGGCCACATTATCCCTGACTTCCGTGGCTAGTCATAAACAACTCACGAACCCGAGACACGGTCAATATTGAAACTTGGTAGAGTTGTAATCGAAAGATCACCGATAGGGCGCGGCGTGTGCGAGGATGGTTTTTATCTTATTGTCAAAGTAAACCCAATTTTAACGGCTTCGGAGCAACAATAGAGTACCGAAGTGATGACGTCAATGCAATGTTTGGAACCAGAATACTTTTGTTATTTGGTGTCAATGTGTTCGCATGACTGGCTGTTAACAAAGGAACAGTCGAAATCTCCATTTGTTTGGAGCCAGTTGTCGTGGCAACTGAATTCAGACTTCGGTACTCTATTGCCGCGAACAGTTTATGCTCAACATCAAAATCAAGGAACCTACGTCAATAAAATCTAGAAAACTGATATATTTGTATGCAAAGCTATGGAGGTACTGCTGTTGTGCCTTCGATATCATCATGCATCAATTTTCACTGGCATAAAACAAATGTTGAAATTACTTTCTAAAATTTCTCAGCTCAAACGGAGGTAGAAATTCATAGTAACATGCATGGAGCGAAAGCTGTCTTATGTATTCAAGTGAAAAATCCTATTGCATCGTTCCTTTAATAAAACAATCCACATACGACCGGCAAGGCTGAATGGTTGAATGAATGATTGACAGACTGAATGAGCCACTGACTGGCAGACCGAATATTTACAGACAGACCGACTGATTGGTTGGTTGGTTGATTGATTGAATGACCAAATGGAATAAAAAAAATTTAAAGTCGGGTAAAAATAGACTAATATCGAACAAGGGCGGATCCAGGGGGGGGGCCCCAAAAAAAATAATTAAATTTTATTTTTACTGACGTCGCAAAAAGGCAGCCAAACATTTTTTTGGCCCCTCCCAAAAAAATATTTAAAAAATTGTGTTCTGGATCCGCCCTTGATATCGAATGAATAAGTGCATGAACAACATTTCGGTATGAACAACATTTTGAAAAAAAATAACGAATGTAAATAGTCCTATGATTTGAAATTCTACATAAATTATTTATTCAGCTCCTTGTCAAAGAATTTAAAGAAAACCTGCAAAGAGTTATTCCACGCCTTCCGTCTGTTGACAATGGTGTCTTGCTGTATCAAAAAACGTGCCTACTCTGCATACAAAATGAATATAAACCATTTAAAAGTAACCCTTACAAAAACCTCCCATGGGATTCCCATGGTGTCCATTTCGCCATGCAATTCCCATGGGGTTTTGCATGGGAGATTTGTGTAAGGGAATCATTTAAAAATGCCTTGTCCGTGCTTTTTGGGCGTGGCGCCCCTAAAAATAAATATTAAAATGAAATTGCTAATTTGCTAAAAATTTTCCCACGAACAAAAATTCAAGCGGGTCGCTCTTATTCTTACAGTGTTATAACGTTTCTCTTTTTCTTTCAATTGAAAATACAGTTTTCCTCTGTTATTAGTTTGTAGGTGGAAATCCACAAAATTGAAATTTTCAGCCAGAGCATAGACATCGGAGCTTTAAAACATCTCCATTAATACCGTACATTTCCGCGGCAATATTTCACCTCAAATGTGACACTTGTGGTCATCATATAAACAGCACTCATGCATTCGCAATGATAATACTGCTCTGCAGCCAAAATGCTCCGGAAATAGAAGTAGCCAATCATTGCTAATTTTGGGTCAGTGAGTGCGAAAAATGATGCTTAAAATTGTCAATTGTTCTATATTGGGAAGGGAAGATCTAGATGGTGAATAAACTGTGGTAAGCGCTTTTGATTCAAACCCACAATGCCTAACAGGCTAAAACTACATACAAAATCGTAGCGTTGAAATAATGTATAAGAGACTGCATTATACATGTATGTTACTCATATTTTATATACGCACAATGTGACACAAGTCCTTGGTAATTGTAGCCAGTCATCCTCGTTTTTAGCACCCCCAAATCCATAAAGGGAATCTCCAAAGCCCAAAATTTGCCAAAATGTGTAAACCAGTGTAATTCAAGGCACATAAGGTCCTATGACACAACGCTAAGCCGAGATCGAATGAATCATCGGCATGACAGAGGCTCCAGGCTGCGTCAATGCAGTGACATCCGAGTGCAGAAGAGTCCGATCGACTATAGGGTCGAATAATTGATCCAGTTCCCGACTTAAGGGAACCATGCAACAAATATCCAGTTATTTTTTTTCATATGTAGCCGTGTGACTTACAACAACATAAGCGTGATCTAAATGCTTATTTCCATTTCTAAACAATCTACGGTATTGAATATTAAAATCAACTTTGGAATCATCCCTATGAAATGTACCGGTACATTACTATAATAGTAAAATTAAAGAAGTACAGCAAATGAATGGATAATCCATAACCATGAATCAAACCACACCTTGGAAGGTTTATATTCTGTCTACTGCACAGTTATGACACAGCTTACAGTGCAAAACTGTGGTTTTAGAAATTCAATGTAGGCCTACATGTGTATAATTGGTGTTTAATTTGGGCAGGGATTTCGCTGTTCACTACCAGTAACACATGTCACGAAATTAAGATTAGCACCAAAAGGAACATTTCAAAGAAAATCCTAATGTCAATCCCTGGGTGTTTAATTGTTAGAATAAACAAAAATAAAACCACCAACTTTGATTTCAGAATGAACACCCAAAATGGTGACATCGGCCAATAACTCCGCTGGCCAGGGGCATTGATATATTACACAACACATACATTTGGAATAACAAAAGAACACAAAATTGAACAAAGTGAAACCGACTCCAAAAACACTGTAGCTGCTGGTGTTATTTTAACACCAATCTCAACAACCGATTAAGGATCGCAATAAATTTTGCGTTAAAAAGTCTAACCCCGTGCTACGGTTTCTGCAGTGTACGCGTGCTTTGGGTGGTGCATAGAGTTCGCACAGTCTTCGCTCTTTCTCCAGTATAATATCAGGTATCCATTAGCATAATTATCATCAGCGTGTCGTTGACGAACACAACATTTACACTTTTCATTTATTCTCCTTGATGTGACTGTGTTTTCTACTTTTCCGTCCAACTTAGGGCAGCCGTTATCACCCTGCACCATACTTGAGCTCAATGCGGCTCTATTCATTTGTTGGAAATTGCCATCTGCTCGAATTGAAACAAACATGAGCTGGGTAAATCTAGGTGATTCTAGTCGTCCATGCTCTTTTGTTGGGATTTAAACAGGAAAAAAACCGTGCATTTTCAAAAACCTTTCCACAGATTTCGAAGGCACGTGCGACAAAAAATTTATGCGCGTGAAATTATGCATTCATAACCTGAAACGCGATGCAGCGCACATGAAGCATGAATAAAAGTTCTCGGAATGCGGTTTAAATAAGGGAATAAATATGTGCTAGGCCGGTTTTAAACGTACTTGTTTAAAATCGGTCCAGCACATATTTATTCCCATTTAAAATACCTTTTTGTATAATGCAGCAAAAATCCCCGAAATTTGTCGTTAGTAAACTTTGCCGTTCCGCCTTTTGTTGGTGCTTTTTCCCTGTCCATGTTCAGGAGCCCCCGGTGAAACTAGTCTGGTTCCCAGACCAAAATATTTTGACTATTTCTGATGAATATTAGATCCGTATACCCAGCACGATATGGGGCAAATGGGTACCCCCTTTTGTCCCTATACCCTATACACTCTCCAGACTATTGTTACCTAACACATCCCCCCAGACATCTGAAGAGAATTCCTGAGATTCCGGGAACACAATGACCAACACAAAAGAGGGGCGGCGGGGGGGGGGGGGGGGGTTCCCTCTGCCCCATATCGTGCATCGTATGTTGATCCGGTAGCCGCCAATGTCACGTGACGAAAACTGGCAGAATTTTGCCAGTTTCCGAAAATATCCGAAGTTTTCCAAACTTGTTTTCGGTAACATTCATATTTCATATTTATTTCCACTTAATCCAAAAAACATACAAAAGATTTAGTCATACTAGATAAACGGATAAGATTAAGTGGTGGGCTTCTCCAAAAAGCAAGCTTGTCAAGTAGAAAAGCCCATTGACGTGTAGAAAAATGAAATGTTCATGGTATTTTCATAGGTTACACTGGTTCCATTAAACTACACAGAAAAATTAACTTATGTTACACGTATAAATTGACAAGGACCAACACAAACAGGACAAACCAAGGACAAGTACGATAAAGCAACAGAAGTTACACAGAGGATCATTTAGAGAATTTGTACACAGCTGATTAGAAAAGAAAAAGAATTAAGAAGAGTATTTGTCCAAAAGCAGAGCCTTAAGTTTTTTCTTAAATAGAGATCGACTAATAATACTTCTGAGAGTTTGACATAGTGAGTTCCAGAATTTCGGACCCTGATACACAATAAATTTCTTAGCTTGAGCAGTACGTATGTATGGGATATGGAAATCTTTGGACTGCCTGGTATAATATCGATGAATAACGGCATTAATCTCAAACATTCGTTCAAACGAATTAGGTAATTTATGAGCAACAAGCTGATGCATACAAATTCCTAACTGGAGGGAATATATATCATAAATTTTAAGAGTATTGTGATTAAAGAACAATGGGTCAGAATGAGCTCTAAAATCTACACGGTCAATAACACGCAATGCCCTTTTCTGTAAAACCAAAATTCTATTTAAAAGACAAGAACTAGAGTTGCCCCAGGCCAGAATACCATAGGAAATATATGGCAAAATTAATGCGTTATAAATATTAAATACAATTTTGGAAGGAAAACAATATTTCAATTTGTTAATAATACCAATATTTCTGGAAATTATTTTACATACATAGTTCACATGAGATTTCCATGATAATTTTTCATCAATAAAAATACCCAAAAATTTGATACAGTTGGTTTGAGTAACAGGGGAATTATCGAACAGAATCTCAGTGGGAAGTGTACTGGCTGAGTTGCTAAACAACATAAAAGAAGTTTTATCAATGTTGAGGGATAATCTATTGGCTTTAATCCATTTGGAAACTCCAATAAGTTCTGTATTAACGACATTAACCAGAGTGTTCAAACTGCTATGAGTATAAAATAGATTGGAGTCATCTGCAAATATAATAAATGACAAAGTATTAGAAGATTTCTCAAAATCGTTAATATAGATGGAAAAAAGAAGTGGTCCCAAAATGGATCCCTGTGGAACTCCGCAAAGCAACTCTTTAGGAGAAGACTGGTGTTCATTAAAAAATACAAATTGTTTACGATTAGAGAGATAATTCCTGAACCACTCCAAGGCAATCCCTCTTATTCCATAAAAGGAAAGTTTAGCCAGAAGTATATCATGATCAATTGTATCGAATGCCTTGGAGAGGTCCAGAAAAATTCCCAGAACATGAGAAGACTGTTCATGACCAGCAATAATTGTATCTATCAACTGTAAAATAGCATGTGAAGTGGAATGATTCTCCCTAAATCCATATTGCGAATCTGATAAAATATTATGTTTTATTAAGAACCGAGACGTGCGAACGTAAATAATACGTTCAAGAATTTTTGAAAAAGATGTTAGAATGAAAATAGGTCTATAATTATTAACTAAATGGGAATCACCTTTCTTAAAAACAGGAATAACTTTGGCAATTTTCATGGAATCCGGAACTACACCTGTACTTAATGACATATTCATAATGAAAGCTAGGGGCTTGGAAATGGCAGGAAAAATAGCTTTGATAACAGTACTGGTAATCGTATCATGACCAGAACTTTGCTTATTAGTTAAATTAGAAACAATGGTATATAGTTCATGTTCGGTTACTGGATCTAAGAAAATAGAAAAGGGATTGGAATTATATAAATAATCATGGTAACTCAAATCACAGGGAGGAATTTGATTGGCAAGTTTCGGACCTATGTTAACAAAGTAGTCATTATAATGCTCTGCAATTAAGAGGGGATCATTTGTACACTGGTCATTAATCTTAATACTTGGAGCCTCAGATGACGAGTTATTTTTCAAAACAGAATTAATGATTTTCCAAGTGTTTCTAATATTGTTTTTCTCTTTATCAAACTGCCGAGTAAAATAATTTTGTTTTGCAGTGCGCAGTAAAGTTGTGAGTGAGTTTCTATAACTGGTGTACTTTAGACGATTAGAATGATTAGGACACCGAATATATCTGTGATAAAGTCTATTTTTATAATTAATAGATTTTACTAAAGAAGGCGAGATCCATTTAGACCGAGATTCGGCTGTTAACGTTGATGTTCGCAATAACAAAATGTCTGTCAGGCCCGTTACAGATCCTGGAATTTGAATTCTCAATTATCATAAAAAATGAAAAATATATGCCACACTCTTGCAGTATTAATTTTGCCGACTGGATTTTTCAAGAATATTAATTTTGAATGATGCCACTGACGTCACTCGGACTAACTTGGACTACGCACGGCATGATCTACTTTAAACCGCGGTAGCTACCTGACCTAAGATGTAGACGTCAGGGAATCGTCAGGTCAGGGAACCAGACTACGGTGAAACTACCTTGTTTCTGTCTCTTCTTTATCAGTATTACGATAATGCAAATAACCGGAACCAGACTATTAGCAGCAAATTATTACTGCCATTGGTAATATACCCAGCACAATATGGGGCAGAGGGGTACTCCCCTTTTGTCCCTATACCCTATACACTATCCAGACTATTGTTTAATACCTAACACATCCCCCCTAGACATCTGAAAAGAATTCCTGAGATTCCGGGAACACAATGACCAACACAAAAGAGGGGGGGGGGGGGGGAGGGGTCCATCTGCCCCATATCGTGCATCATATGATTGGTGATCCAGAGGTCCAGGACAAGGAAGGAAACAAAACAGTCTTTTGTGAACACCTGAAAATTCTAGATTTGTTTTCTTCAATAAACACACAAACCACAATTCTGTGTTAGAATTGCAACTAATTTCTATTTACTAAGTTGGCACATTAAACAGCCGTTTATTTTACGCAAGCGCAGGATGACATGCGTTGCGCGCGCGGCATTTGCAGCAAAAAGTGTTTAAAACCGGTTGGTGTTTTATCGGCCGCTTAAAACCACCCATCACGTGACGGGCTCTCAACCAATAGGAATGGGTAAACTGTCTTAGGTATTTATGAATGCTCAGTTTTTGAAATGCCATCCAATTTTTTCCCATGCCATTACTACTGCCATAAAGCTTTCATTGCATGTGTAAACATTGAATTGTATTTGCAATAGAGAGGGAGGCATTCTGAGAACGGGGAATTCACTGTCTCTAGTGTAATAGCTCAATTAACATTTCGTGACATTTTCGCGGAAAATTCACACCCAGTTGATTAAGTCTTCCCTTCTATTTGTATGTGTTGATTAATTAGGCCTATGTGTAGGTGTATAAAAAAAAAGCGGCGCGGCCCGGCCATGACGATGATGAAACTGCAGACGGACTGGCTGATTCAATTGACATATCGGTTTCACATGGTCAGTGTTGGCGGTACCATAAATAATACTCGAGCAGGCGAATTACGCTAAACGGACGACCGGCACCACTCAGCCTCGTTTCCATGCTCTACATCCAGGCCTCGTTCTCGTTTAGATGTGAACCTGCAGCATCGCCTTATTCCGATTGGTTACCGCAATAAGAAGTTGATAATTTACAATAATAACCCGTCATGATTCTATGAATGAAATTTTCTGAGAACTGTATGAGTGAAAAACCACTCGTTTTGTCCGCCATACCACTCTTGCAAATCAAAGAGCCATATGGCGGACAACTCTTTTTAGCGTGGAGAAAAATGTATTTTTTTCACTCGAATCACTCTACTCCAATTTTACTCCAAAAAGAGCCAAACTGACACCACTCGGACAAGAGAGTTGTGTTTTCACTCTTTTACATGAAGAGAGGTGAGAAACCATTAAAATTAGAATCGTTAGAAATTTCTAAAATGGTCCCGTTACGGCCGAAACCTGATTTATCAAGATCTGTTAATTTTTCCTTTTTTCTTCAGACGCTCCTCCGTGGCCCAGAGCCTCCATTTTCGTTAGTATATTTGAAACCCTATACCTGAACCTATATACGTGCATTTTGAGTTGGCTGACCCGCGCCAGCCTGGAGCAAGTTCGGTTGGGCGACTAGAGTGACTAGATTTAACCTAATATCTAGATGTCACTCGAACGCTGGGTGGTTTGACTAGCTTGTCTAACTGGATCGACCTAGCTCCGGACCATGGTTTCTCTAATCACTCGCGAGTTACGTCACGGTTTCAAGATGGAGGATGATAAACTGGGCAAGTTTTGGAAACGTTTACGGCAAATTGTTAGTTTTGTCCAATGATAATAGCTCTTTGCAATAAGATAATGAATTATTTATTGCACTAAAGTTAAATAGAGAAAATAAAAGAAATACATAATAGAAAATAAAAATGACGTACCAACATTTGCTTCGTCCACAATTAGCAGACGACATTCTTTACAGTTTGTTGTTGCTACACAAACTAGATTTGACGTAGTTGATCGACTAGATGCGATCGAGTGAAAACAGACCACGCATGCGTGATATAAATCGCAAAATTGACAAAAGGGACTAGATCAGCAGCACCCGAACTTGAAAATTACGAGGATGTACCTGTCTGGATTTTGTACCTTATAGATTGGTACCCTGTATCCCCTTTACAATACCACACACTGTCTTGCAGTACCAAACTCTGGCCTTTCATGCTCTCTCACAAACATATACTTATTATATTTTTCTTTATTTTCAATTAAAAAAATATTTTTGGCCAGAGCTTGGGTTTGGGGGCCATTTTTAGACATTTTTGACATTATAAATATTAAATTTAAATGTTGAATATTACTTTGATTATTTCTAAATAAAATAACACTAAATAGGTGTAGGGGTATGCGATTTATGAGTTATCATAATCCTTAAATAATTTTCACTCATGATTGTATAAATATAATCATGAGAATATAGACTCGTATTGCCAAGTTGTTATGCATAATTATGGATGTTGAGAGTTAATGATGCGGAATAACATAACAGTATTAATGATGTGGCCGGTTGCGTACGTATGCGCACTAGTCCTCTCTCTCTCACGCTTTTCCGAACAGAAGTTGACAACTTTTCGAGATAAACGTTTGCGTTTGCTTTTGAGGAGTCTCTTCGTTGCAGGGTCACCATTCTTGTGGAGTGATCTGTCCGCGCTCGGTTAAGGAGCAAGTTAGTGCAGGTTGATCCGTTGCTAGGGTCCGCTAGCATCGCGGAAGCGCAAGCTGAGAGATGGCAGCTTGCAGTATAGATAATCCGGTCTGGGGGATTTTCGAGGATTTGTTCCAGGATTTATTACAAGATTGGACTAGGATTTTTTAGGATTTATACCAGGATTTGGATTTGTCAGGATTTGATACCGGAATTGTACCAGGATTCGTTTGTATCAAGAGAATATTTTGAGGGACAGTGGATCATTTCTGCTTGTCATTGGGATTAACAGAGCATTTCAACGGGGATCTATATTCACCTGAGTGTGATTGAATAATTAGCATTAAATACATTAGACATTGAAGCTGCAACTCATGAGTCAGTGAACTGCTTTATTTGGATCAACTGTCAGTGAATCTTCAGGGTACACACCCAACCCTAGCTTTGTAGCATACGCACAAGCTACCCCAGGGAGCGCACCACTAGGCGTGTCCTTACATACACTGTGAACTAGTAACAATGGATTTAGTGCCAAGTAACAATGGATTTCCATTGTTGGTGCGCCGTTTTTCTTTTGTTAGATGTTCATAAACATTTTAAAAGTGACTACTGACCAAAGTTAAATACCCAGCTGACTATCTTTACCGCATAGCTCGCAGTGCACCACCTAATCCAAGACTTTTGTCATGCCAATGATCCAATAGGCTGCCGGGGCGAGAGAGCGGCTAGTGTTAGCGTACTGCTCGATCGCCACGGGGACGAGGTTGGGGAGGTCGGGCTGTATATATTGGCAGAGGGACAGCTCATCGGTGATTGATGACTCAGGAAGATGGATGTTGTTTAGTTTTAATTTCCCGCTAAATTCACACTCATGGGCGAAAATCCGTAGAATATGGGATGGAGAGAGATATCTTAAGATATAAGAGTAGTATGTAGCTACTTTTCAGTAAACAAAAATACCCCGGTAATAAGTCCTGGTTGAAAATCAATTAACTGCAATGAAGCTACCAAATTGACCTCATATAATGCATGGCTTGCATGCTAAAGGAGTAGCATGCCTTTAGAAAAAGAATGCAGATATGAAAAATCACAGTTAAAAATAGACGTGTTCATTGTTAGTTATGCGATGTCTTGATATGAACCTGTACGACAATTGTATGCATAACTGAGCCAGGCCCATCGATTCCGAGTATTTTGACCCCAGAATGACGCATGCACCGCGAAGTTGACAACTTTAAGAACCGATGTGTCATTCTGGAGTCAATTATACCCGGGATTAGTAGGTCTGTTGCGCATATGATTTCGTTTTTAACAGTAGGCCTATCCAAAAGTTTCTGAACCTCCTTCACACCCTGCTGATATCAGGCGGAATTGTCAAGTTTTCCGGAGGGCACGTTTTAGCGGTAATTTTAAAAACAAATTTGGTGTTCTCAAAGTTTTGGACAAGGTTTTGGCCACTTACTACGCTGATGTTGCCTTACAAATGGTACACATCAATAGATACGAAGTCATGACGTCACACCGTGGGGACATCCAGAAATTTACCACGTCAAAGTACATTTTACTTTGTACGGATAGATGCTTATCTTGAGGATTATTGTTACTTCGAATTAGGGAACTAAAGAATACTATCGTGGCCCCGAGGGGACATATGCACACATCACACATTTCTTCGCAGATTTCTGCGATGTCGTACATTTTATTGCAGATTTCTGCGCAGATTTCTGCGATGTCGTACATTTTATCGCACATTTTATCGCAGATTTCTGCGCAGATTTCTGCGATGTCGTACATTTTATCGCACATTTTTTCGCAGATTTCTGCGCCGATTTCTGCGATGTCGTACATTTTTTCGCACATTTTTTCGCAGATTTCTGCGCAGATATTTGCAATGTCGTACATTTTATCGCACATTTATTTTCAGATTTCAGCCGTGGATTCAGCCATGGATTCAGCCGCAGATTCAAAATCTCAAACACATCAAATAAAAGGTGGTCAACAAAGTGTGCTTTTTATACAAGTTTTTGGGGGTTTAATCAACAAAATGTTTAAGGTTTTAGCAAAATTACACGTTTTTAAATAACGAATACATTCTGCATGCTCCAAATTTAGATAAGACCAATTAGGTTAGCTTTCTAATCAAATGAGAACTTTTCATTCAAAAGTGCAGAAAACTGCAGAAAACTTCAATGTGGACTAACCAAATAGCTATTTTTCTACATTCGCGCACACCATATGTACGTGCACAATGTGCGCGCGCGCTCAGTGTGGACCTGCGAAATGGCCAATTTTCTAGCTCGCTATTCCCCATACGTATGTGCACGGTCGGTGGTGTACAAACACCGCCATATCCGGGGTCCAAACGGGATTTTCGTTATGGTCCCAAAGCTAGACTTTTAAATGAAAAGTTATCATTAGCCCTTTAATTAGAAGCTAATTATTGAACGTACATGTAATCGGTATTCTCTAAATATTGAGCATGTAGAATATTATTCGTTATTTAGACTATGCTTTAAAAACGTGTAATGTTGCTAAAACCTCAAACATTTTGTTGATGGAACCCCCAAAAAGCACACTTTGTTGACCACCTTTTACTTGATGCGTTTGAGATTCTGAGTCTGCGGCTGACTCCACGGCCGAAATCTGCAAAGAAATGTGCGATAAAATGTGCGATAAAATGTGCGACATCGCAAATATCTGCGCAGAAATCTGCGATAAATGTGCGATCAAATGTACGACATCGCAGAAATCTGCGCAGAAATCTGCAATAAAATGTACGACATCGCAGAAATCTGCGCAGAAATCTGCAATAAAATGTACGACATCGCAGAAATCTGCGCAAAAATGTGCGATAAAATGTGCGATAAAATGTGCGATAAAATGTACGACATCGCAGAAATGTGCGATAAAATGTGCGATAAAATGTACGACATAGCAGAAATCTGCGCAGAAAAATACAATGTGCGATAAAATGTACGACATCGCAAAAATCTGTGCAGAAATCTGCAATAAATGTACGACATCGCAGAAATCTGCACAGAAATGTGCGATGTGTGCATGTCTCTTCAGGGCCACGATAGTAAACCATTGTTGTTTCCTTAAGGTTTGAAAAAACACGTAGTCTTTGTGTTTGTCGCAAAAAACCCAAAACAAATTGACATGATCCCAACTATATGAACTGAAATGCATGGTCGATACCTAAGCGCACTGTTCCGTCCCTAAATGGCTGCACGAATTCAACGAGGTAAACATGGTGTAACGCCTTTACTTTATTGTTTGTAATATTGTAATAGAAAGTCAGTATAAGCGTTGGGATGCCAGTGGTTGTAGACCACTAAAGAAAGCCCATAGTGGCCATTGGTTATTGCCCAACTTATAGGCCTATTGGAAACAAAAATTAGAACTTGGGAATTAATTAACATGTATCTTCATTTTTTTTTCTCATTTGATCACCTCCGAAAATTCAGATATTCTCCTTGCAACATCCCACCCTCCCCAAAAAGCTATCTTCGAAGTACCAGACTGATTACTCACATAAAAAGACCTTCAAAATTCAAACATTCAAAATAGGGCCACATTTTGAAGCTCTCGTCTGCCTAAAACCCATCACGCCGAAGGTTCACAATCTCAGAAAACACGTGCTATCCACATTCTATTCTATCCATTACTGCTACAGCTTAGTAATTGAAGAAACATTGACCTACGTTTTGTGGTAATCACAATCGAGCTGATTGACTGAATAAGAAAGTTCGGTATTTCAACTGCGCATGTGCACAGTCGCATAGGTCTCGGATCATTCGGGATAACTAACGCGCGCGTATGAACGCGCAAGGTGTTATGCTGCGTTCCAATCACGTCGTGTTTCTCGTGTTTACGAGAGGGTTGCACCAATGCGCACGCGCACAGGTCGTCAAGCAAGTCGTGAACTCGAGAAGAAAATCCCGCCTCCAGTTCACCCGTGAATACGAGTTACCAGACTTGTAAACTCGTGAACACGGAAAACACGACGTGATTGCAACGCAGCATTAACTATAAGCCAGTTTGGTATCTCAAAGGTCAAAGGTTATTCGGGATATAATTGATGACGTAATGTCACGCCAAGTTACGCGAATGCCCATTCTTATTGAATTTAACACGTTCGCGTTGTGCGACCACCTGCGTTCACACTCGCGTTAGGTCACGGGGATCATTCGGGATAAAATGTCATTGTGCACATGCGCAGTTGAAATACCGAACTGGCTTATTCAATCAAAATGCAAGTTCGAGCGGAGACTATTTGTCAACCACCAGTCGATTTTCCACGGTAACCTGTACCATGGGCGGAGATCCCGGGGGGGATGGGGGGGATATATCCCCCCCACTTTTTGACCTGGGGGGGATGACCAATGTAATCATCCCCCCCCCCCCCCACTTTTTAAGGGTATGCGTATACTAACTTGCGCAGAGTCCGTAACTTGCCAATACATGTATTTTTGTTTCGCTATACACGTGATGACTTTCCATTGTTCCCTTTAATATAACCTATCCCCATAGACTAAGCACTAGTTTGCCTGTCCTCACTTTTCCCGGAACAAATAAATAAATGTGAGGACAGTATTGTTCCCTTTGTTATACCCTTTTTTCTGTCCTCGCGTGTAATGTGATACCATGACACCTTGACAGGCCAGCACCACGCAGCCCATCCCAGCAAGTGCGAGTGTCGTTCGTTTACTTTCCCTGCATTGAGTTTAAACGCACTGTGGGCAAGAGCTCGGTATGTACAGGCGCGGATCCAGGGGGGGGGGGGGGGGGGGGGGGGGGGGTGGCCGCGGGGGCACGTGTTCCCCCCGGTAAATTGAGTAAAAACAAATTTTAAAAAGAGAAAACAAGAAGAGGGAAAAAAAAGAGGGCGAGGTGAGAGAAAAGGAGGGGAGGAGGAGGGCAACCTCCCTAAAAAAAATACCTCCGCCGATATTAAACATCTGCTGTGTCTACTTTTTGGCATAAAACTACTGAAAAATGCAATAAGATAAAAATGGTTATCAATCATGCCATGGAACTGAATGCCTCTTTCAAGAGAAAACCGGAGTATTTCCCGGATCCCTGGGATTTCAACTCTGCCCATCGATCCCCCTTCATTCCTCCTTGCCGGGTTCGATCCCATTTTAATCCCTTTGCCGGATCTAGTGTAAACGCGGTGCATCTCAACATATAATCCCCTTGGGGAGTTTATTACAGGTTAAATGGCCCCAACCAGCAGGAAACAATGGATCACTTGACTGAATGACATACTAAATGTGCCTAAATCCTCTATTATGTCTTGCAGTTTTACTTTTAACACAGGGCAAGGAACAGTCTGAAATCAAGCCCTTTTCTTGAAAACTTCAACTGAACTGAATTAAAACCAAGACAAATTCCGGAAAAATTAAAAATGAAGGGGAAAAACTGCAAATTAGACGCCAAAAATGGGGGAGGGAGAAACTTAGATTTTTGTAGTGATGCATGACATGGCTAAAAAATTGCCAAAAAATAATGGCTAACATAATGATATATATATTCTCCATATACAATGTAATCTTAACAACTTCAAAAAAAAAGTCAGGTGAAAGTGGTCAGGAATCGCCTCAGATTGCACCACGGAGCATCCAGAATCCAACATTTTCTGGGGCCCTTAAGCGGGCGCCGGACCCCACGCCGTAAGGGCTTCGCGCTCGCATTTATCCGTTTTGGGTGTGCCCCCGTCTAGATTTTCGTAGTCATGACATGGCTAAAATAATCACTAGAAAATAATGGCAAAAATCATGATATACATGTATATATATTCTCCATAAAATCGTCACAACTTTTGTTAAAAAAAATTAGGTGAAAGTAGCCAGGAATCGCCTCAGATTGCACCACTGGGGCATCCACACTTCAACAATTTCCGGGGTCCTTAAGCGGGCCCCGGACCCCACGCCGTAAGGGCTTCGCGCTCGCATTTATCCGTTTTGGTTTGCCCCCGTCTAGATTTTTGTAGTCATGACATGGCTAAAATGATGGCTAGAAAATAATGCCTAAAATCATGATATATATAGTCTCCATAAAATCGTCAAAACTTTTGTTTAAAAAAAGTTAGGTGAAAGTGGCCAGGAATCGCCTCAGATTGCACCACAGAGCATCCAGAATCCAAAATTTGACGGGCCCCTTAACCGGGCCCCGGACCCCACGCCGTAAGGGCTTCGCGCTTCGCGCTCGCATTTGTCCGTTTTGGGTGTTCCCCCCGTCTACAAAATTCCTCGATCCGCGCCTGATGTCGGAAGGTAGATTGGTTGGTGGGGAGACAGTTTATGCCTCACGACAAGCACAGTAAGGTGCCGGAAATAGTCGGTCTTTGCCACATTAGAACGCGGAAGTTCAGATCCCAACAAAGATGATGGCCTTTTATTTTATTGTTTTCACTCAACTAACACACCCAACAAAGGCAATAGAAAGTTGCAACGGCAAACGGATTTTGTTATGCGCCAACAGACGGTATGAACTCACGGGCGGCGCATGTAATACAATGTAATTAAAATACCGATAGCAGACTTCAACTGACATTCACTGGGAATCGGCGCGCACTCACACACAAACGTAACGTTGCGTCCTGCAAACAAGTGTTTGGGAACTTTTGTTAGAGCCTGAGTTTTGCATCTCCGGCATTCCGGTTATAATGTCGTCAAGTATACATTATTTGTCAAGTGTAGACCAAATCACATTCTAATCATGCCTTACCGAAATGCATCTGGGCATTATTTTGCAATAATTATTTTGTAAATAATTTATTCTTAATATAATGCATAGGCATTATTTGTGTTGCTAGGTGACCAGAGCTCCATTGTGCAAAGAGACGCTTACGCTTCCAAATACATTGAATGAGAAATTTGAATGTTGAAGATCTTTTGTATTTGTTTATGTTTGAAGGTGTTAATTATTGTCATTTATTGCAATTCAAGCTCAAGAAAAGGTTAAATTTTAACACAATTTTGCACCTAAAATTGTGTAAACCCCAGGGGCTCCAGGGGGCTTTACCTCAACCCCTAGCAAGGGCTTTGCGCCTGCAACCCACCAGGGGGCCCTTAAGCGGTCCCTTGGACCCCGTGCCGTGTCGCGCTCCACACAAGGATGGCCTTTCAAAAACCATCCCCCCCACATGTAACAAGAAATCTCCGCGCATGACCTGTACACTAAATACATATTGGATACCAGGACAAATCGACTAGTGGTTGAAAAATGGTCGCCACTCGAACTTGCCCCGTCGCGTAACATCGCGTGACATTACGTCAGCAATTTTATCCCGAATAACCTTTGACCTGGACTACTTCATCGAGATACCAAACTGGCTTATAGTTTGAATGTCGTCTGTTCGGTTATCTCCCATTCATGAATAAAATACATAACTGAAGTGGCAAAAGTCAAATACTGTCTTATGGAAATTGAAGAAGGGAAAATTAAGGTAAAGCCATGCGGCAGCTTTCCTTTTTGTGAGTTTGTAGGGCTCTGAAAAGAACAAGGGGAAACTCGGTTAGAGAAAAATACCCTCCGAGGACATCAAAATAGAGCGAAATGCAGAGAGAAGGGGGAAACTCACTTGGGTTTGGGTTGTCTGCACTAGCAGTATACAGTCTTGCATATTGAAATATCGTGCTAAGAATATTGCGTACGAATGGAACCATGTTTCCGCTCATAATTCAAAATTTGCTATAATTTGTTTCAGTCGTTAGTTTCATTTTTCAGTCATTACATTCGTTTCATTACTCATGTCAGTTTCTGTGATATCTCACTTGGCAGTTCTAAAAACTTGACATACACAGGGTGAACCTAACAAACAAAAAAACTGAGAAAAAGGGTTACTATCCAAAAAATATACATGTCGCGTATGGTTGAGTATCATTTTCCTCAAAACCATGGACAAAATTCAGAAATGGACAAGTCAGGTGTTATGCTTTGAACTTGCATGTAGGCAATGGATGTCTGCTGGAAAACAGGAAAATTACCACAAAAAAACCAACAAAAAAACCACACAATTTCTTCATTGTGATCTGTTGTCGATTTTACTGGTGGATCTCGATCAGGAAAGTTCGCTCTGAATGCATCTTGGGTTGCCTGCAAGCTTCCTGTTTGCTGAAACGTTTGGACGAAGAAAACCCTCTGTTCAACTGTTAGCTAAACTATCTCGCCATTAAGCCTTTGTTGTGAATGATCATAAATGCCCACTAAATGGTAACCACAAGAGAGTTATTACAGTTACATAAGCCATTGTCTTCCACACATTCATTTAGCCAAGACATGGTTATAGAAAGCATGACGTGGAGTATATAGCGGTGGTTCCGTTCTGTTGATTTTCTATCAACATGTCCATTTCTGAATTCTGTTAATGGTTTTAATGATAATGATACCCAGCAGGCCATCCGTAACTTAACTGTAGCCTTGCGACATGGGTATTAAAAGGAACGTTGTAGCTCCTAATTTATGATGTAAAAATCGATATATTCATGGCATGTACATTAGATCAGATTTTAAATGACGGGCGAAACAGCACCCCACGAAACATCATAATCCCCCCCGCGAAATAAATCCTTTTCTTAATGAATTAAATGTTCAAGAATCTCTTCCTATCAAAACACCACCTCCCAAAGATTTCAAGAATTTTGTTTTCTATCACGTTCTTCAAAATGGGTTTCCAAACAAGCACCCCTCCTCAAAAAAAGAACCCGGTCTTTAACCACGCCTCGTTATGAATTAATTAAGGTGCGATTGATTACAGTGCGCGCTGTGAAACATCCCGTTCAGTATTCAATGTCCGCATGCCCAGTGTGCCGTTGCGTGTCATGACAACAGTTCGTGACTTCCACGTTACTACACCGCTGGGCATTGAGCTGGGCTGAACCAGCACATAATTTTGTTCGGCACAGAACCTGAACATGTACAAATTTCGGGGGAAAAAACGCCATGATAATATATACCCAGCGCGATATGGGGCAGAGGGGTACCCCCCTTTTGTGCCTATACCCTATACACTCTCCAGACTATTGTTACCTAACACATCCCCCCTAGAAATCTGAAAAGAATTCCTGAGATTCTGGGAACACAATTACCAACACAAAAGAGGGGGGGTTCCCGCTGCCCCATATCGTGCATCATATGTGGTAATAAGTTAAGGCCCATTATTTTATTGCCCATCCATTGCCCAGTCTTAAAAAGTCAGTTTTACAGCCCTACATTGGCGCCGAATTTGAACTTGATTACGAATGGTTTAGAGGAATAATAATATTTTCGGTCTAAACAGAGTAGTGAACAGACTTCAAAACGAGGTTCATCGCAAATTATTGGCGCAGCCAGAATTTGACTTCGCGGGGGGGGGGGGGGGGGGGGGGGGGGTTGACCATTAGTTTGGCCTGAAAAATGTTTTGTGTCAAAAACAAGTTGAAAGGAGGGGGGGGGGGGAAGGGCCTGCTGACGTTGATGGCGCCATTTCTTGTGTCATTTCATATAAGATATACTGTTCTCTAGGTGAAAAAAAAAAAATAATTTGATAAAATTACAACCTTGCAGGCAGGGGGGGGGGGGGGGTTCCCGGTTATGATAATTGCTCAGACTTTGATATTATGTCATTTTCACTCGGGGGGGTGGGGGGGGGGGGGGGGGGCACATGCTCTCTTCTCATCCATTACCTATAGCTATATCTGTATTGTGAGATTAACAATGCATTATAATGAATCGAAATCAAGCGTTCCGAATGATGTTACCAAATATTCATGACCAACAGTCCTGCTCTTTTGATCCGTTGTTATACACGTCTAATACACCGCGGCGGCTTCGGGATACGGCACCTTGTTGCACGCATTTCCTCCCCGTGAATGCTTCCTCATTGCCCGCTTAATTCGCCCGTTGGCACGACACGGCCAAAGTCCGCGAGAGACCCTGCCCTCATGTTTACCCATTGCAACGCTACCTGGAAACCTCACAAAAACTCAAATTTAATTACTGTAATAAAGATAAAGTATCCGATGATTCCGAAGGTCTTCATAACTGAAAAAAGACGGCCGTGTTAAAACACACCAGATCTGCCCGAATGCCGTGTATAAATGACATTGTTTGGACTGCTCATCATGTGGACGAACTTAAAAGTTTTGTACTTACTCCAGCTCTTTCCAAAATGGAACATAGAAGAAACATTTGGCGCCAGTGATGTCTTTGAAGTGTCAAAGATATCACTCTCAATAACACACGCACACGAGAAAATAAGAAATCTCATCTACATGGTATTTTTTGTAGTGATGAGATAAATAGGTTGTTCAAGGGGCGGGGTAAACCTTTGTCAAAAAGGAAGGATCTTTTTATGGTTTAAAATAAGACATGTTCTTACTATTTCTGAAATTGGACAAATTTGTCTTTCAATTTTTTCAATAGGCTCATGTTTCGCATCCCTTTAAAACACGGTCTTGTAGAGCTTCTTTTAATTCAGACTCAATGAGATTGTAATTTCACAAATCGTACAAACTGCAATGATTATGGTGTGTCAACATACATTCTAAGTAAAAAATCTGTTCAAACCTCCACCATCTGTTAAAAATGAATTGAAGAAACATTTCAATTTCAATTTCAAAAGAACATATATTTCCACACTCTTTCACATTGGATATTTTGTGCATGTACATTAAAATATCTCATGTCTGATCACTATACAGGAATCTTACAAGACACACCAACCACGAAGGACTGAAAGAAATGTTAACCTCCAATAGGCAAAACAAAACATGCTTAGCGTCCCTTCCAACTTTAATATCATTTCCCCCTTTTTAAACAAAAATGGGGAAAAGTGCAAAAGGAAGAGACTAAATGCTTCCCAGTCGATCCATTGTCGGCGGAAGTCATTATAAAGGGGTGGGGGGAATCTTTGAAAATACTGACTGGCAGCATCTAAAGAAGAAACTAAGGTTAAAATATTTAAAAAGGCAACCTCCATCCTTTTCGAGAAAAAAAAAGACAGACAACGCGAGATATTATTTTTATGCTTTTAAATTTTGCATTAGGACTGTGCCGAATACTGATATCAGCAATCCCGATCCAAAGTACGATTTCAGACTGATCGGACTGAGCCGCAAGCATCATTATACAGAACTCATTATGTCCAGGCAAAACATTTCTCTCGACTCTCCTGTTAATGATAAGAAAACGCATGGGAAATCATGAATATATGGCATTATGGCTATTGGCTATACAAGTAATAAATTCCCTTGGAACAAGTTGGCTTCCAAACACATGCAGGGGCTAATATCATGGAGCTGCTATAAACACAAAATGTGTTTTTATAAAATTAAATGTCTTCTTTGATAAAGCAGGATTACCAACCAAAATGTTTATTGCTTTTGACTGGTATTTGTAAAGGGCACAGCCACCATGATCACGGTGCTTAGGATGCTACATTATTAGCCCCTGCTCATCAGGCCTATTAGTCCTGAAACCTTTTCAGCTACATAGGGAGTATACACTCCCTGCTGGAAGTTAACGGTGGAAAGAAGCAACTTGTAACAAAGTGTCTTGCTCAAAGACACAAGCACCATGACCCTGCTGAACTCGAACCCACAATCTGTAGTATCACCAATATCTTGAGTCCGGTACACTGGACCACAAGGCCACAGCACTCCACTATTTTCCATTTGGTTCATCAATGTTTTTTCGTAAGATGCATGTCGGCGACGAACCAAAAACATAAGACTGGTTCTCGCTAACCAATACGTGAAAATCACACGGACTTTTTGGCTGGTAATCTGCTTTTAAAGCAGCTCTACGAAACTGGCCCATGGAGAAGTCGTCTTGCTATCACCATGAGGATCACTGTGACCACTGTAGAAATCAAGACCATCATCCGAAATCTGTTAAAAGATTTTATTCAGACTATGTACACAAATATGCAGCCTCTTCTGAACATAAAATAATTATGTAATTTTCCTACTATGTAAGTCACTGCAGAACATCTCAACTTTAGAGATATGTACAAGTCTGGTCAATATCAGCTAACCTGGAAAATGTTAGTTAGTCTGATTGCCGGTCACTCTATCATTTTCTTTATATTTGAAATATGTTGTGGTTAGCAAAAGCCAGTCTGAATTTGTGTATGTCGCCGACAATGCATGCTTAGCCAACCAAATTATGAACCAAATGCAAAAAAGTCACCCATGCATGATCGGGTAGAACAGGCAAAATGTAGGCCCACAACGATAGAAATGTTTTCTCCAGATTTTTCCCAGATTTTTCGGATTTTGCTTTTTCTGATATAAGCCTATTTGTTTTTCAAAATTTTAAGATGGTTCTTAATTTCATGAAAAGATGTTCAAGCTGTGGCAACATTGATAAGGATAAACATACACATACACGAAACTCTTTGTGGACAAGACAACAGGAGTGATCCGGACGCTTTCTTTTATTTGTAGACCAGAATTGCCATCATGCACATTCATGCATGTGACGTGAATTCAGATATAGTGACGTTTGGAGAAAATGGATTTGGTCGAGCTGCTGTTCTAGCTATTTTCGTAGAGCGTAAGTCTTTGAAGCACGTAGGCCTTTGTTCGAATCCTCTTCCGTTTATAGTTCTTTTTCTTGTACTAACTGTGGTGTAATTTCAAGGGAAAAGAAGTCCGAGGACCTCTGTTCCTCAGTTCACACAGGGTTTACACTGCCTATTCACCTAGTCTTGGTTCAAGACGTTATTACGTATATACGCGATAACTGGCCGCCGCGAGAGGGCGTTATCACGACAAACTGAATAGTCACGAACCGCCAGTAACAACGTCTTGGGAATCTTGTAGAAGCCGTGTTGTGCGCACGCACCTGCTTAGCCTAATGATTGCAGCGCGTATTATGAATACATAAATAAATGCATTATGCATAGATCTAACCCCCTGACTACTACATACCGCCCGAGTGTTAGTATATGAAGATAAAGGTACAGCAGGTCCGTGCTATTTAGATTGTTTGGTAGGGCCGAGGGGAATGAACTAAAAAGTTCCGGAATGATGGAATTATAATAAACAGAAAATATTAACGGGGCTGAATATGATATATTATAATGGTGCTGAGGAGACCTTGTTAGGTGATTTGATTTAGATATAGAAAATAAAAAAGGCCGTGATGATGATAATAAGAAAAAACAAATAGCTCAAGAGGCCCTAGTCTTTACGGCCAGGGAAAACGGAGATTGTCGTACACTGGTGATTCGATTGTCACAAAGTTCACAAAGATACTGAGACGCACTCTAGATCTCCGGCGGGTTTTCTCCACTGGTGAAACTCGACAAAAATTCAGGCTCATGTTTGCTTTGAGGCTGGACGCGAATTCCCACCGAGACCCCGGCGATTCCCCTACCTCCGAGTCGACTTCAACTCAACGGACGACTTGTCTCAACGGAAGACTTGTCTCCACGGACGACCTGTCTTCCCATTTGACGCAAAGACGGTCGAGTTGTCTCAACGGTCGAGTTGTCTCGAGTCGAGTCGGCCAACGGTCGAGTTGTCCGAGCCTCGACGGTATAATGGAGAGGTATTTCTTGCATGTAACAAGTAATTTCCCGCAGATTACACACCATCACCCAGGTTGCCTGCCCGTCCCGCCCGGCACCCTACCCGTCGTATCTCCCTCGCATCGATCGTCACAGTTGCAAGACGTCGCATGCGAACACGAGCGGTGAACACTGCAACCGCTAGCGCATAGCCGGCCGGCCGGCTGCTTGCACTTAATGCAAAGCCGAGCTAGCTAGCAGCTTCGATCGCGAACTACCAGCGCCACTTCGGCCCGTAGTATAGATAGCTACCAGACTATTGTGCAACTTCATGGCAGCTCTTCTTCGTATGTGCGCGTGCGTCAAGAGAAAATGTTCCTCATTTGTATACAGAATTGACGCATGCGCACTAGTTTCCCCCATTTTTCGGGGGGAGATTTTACAAGATTCCCAAGACGGTGTTACTGGCGGTTCGTGGCTATTAATAGTTTGTCGTGATAACGCCCTCTCTTGGCGGCCGGTTATCGCGTATATACGTACGTAACAACGTCTTGAACCAAGACTACTATTCACTCTGCACAGTGGCCCACAGCGCGCGCCATCACAAAGCTAATACGCATCGCTGATTGGACTGTAATAAAAATGTACACGATGACGTCGTGTCAAATCCAGCTGACTCCCTAGCTACCGATCGCCGTTAAAAGGCATGCTAAAAATCGTGAAAAAAAACTTGTTCGCAATGTCAGTGTATTACGGTTTAACCTATCGGCAGGCTTGATCAGAAGAGTTCAGGAGACGGAAAAAATACGGGGCCGCCTGGACAACTGTAATAAATTGCGTGGGCTGTATCGGGTGCTTTTTCTCATTGGCGAGTTGAAAGGCGGTTTCGTAAAAAGGGAAGAAAATATTGCTTGTTTTTTACCATTTTCACACAAATTGGTAAATAATATTATGAAATAGTTGCCTAGGAAGTGTATTTATTCAGGATTATTTTGGTAGTTTAGCTTATTTATTCGTCGCAATTTTGCGTCATTCGTAAGACGAGTCATTTAATTATTCTGATCCGGCAGTCAATGTTGCGTGTATAGTCAATACGCTATACACGAAATGTCTATACATGGGCAGTCAAAATCGTGGAAATAGATGTACGGCATTAAATTTATTCTGATTTTCTTGGAAAATACGATCAGATGTTGTATATAGATCAGGAAGTGCACATTAATTTAAAATATTATAGATTTATTCTTTCAAATTGTTTTTGGACTTACGATTAGCACGCTTCGCACGAAGGTCACACCCGGTTCAATTTTCTGTGAACACTGGCGGGCGCTGTGTACAAATGCAAGGTGTAAAATGAGCAAGTTCGATCAAGGACTATAGTTGACCATAGTTCGACTAACTCTGACCGAACGTACGCTAGTCGACGATGGTTGGACTAGTCTAGTCGACGCTGGTTACCAATAGCCGTTTTAGTAGCACAGTGCAGAGAGGACCAGTTATCAGAAAAATGGCGAAAACACGTAAATATTCAGCAGCAGTGAACGATCGTTTTTGTTACTTTGTCTTTCCTTGAACATGTTGAAATAATGCACACGTTACCACTTGTGACATTGTTGATATACTGAGAAAATATCGTCCGTCTCGCTTTTATCTATGAAATCGTCCAAAAACGTAAACAAACTAGCCACCGCCATTTTCTCATGGTCGCGTTGACATGACAATAGTTCGACTGGAGTCGTTCACACTTCAACTTCAGTGCTCATGCGCTACGTACGTCACGAACCAACCACTAGTTAACCATTGGTCCTTGATCGAACTTGCTCAATGCTGTGCTGAGCGTTTTCCAAACCCCAGCTTAGGCTCCGTCTTTGGCTTCGTTCATGCAGTTTGGCAATGGTGATGGAGCCGGAGACGGAGCCTAAGCTGGGGTTTGGAAAACGGCGGGTCTACAAAAAATATCGCGATCCGGACAAAAACGTAAGAGCGCCCTCTATATCAGGCAGTGCCTTGTATACAGGCCGAACTGTGTCCGTCATCCATGCGTAGTAAGTATAGTACAGTACGTGTCCAAATAAAATGACACTAAAGTTATGGACTGAAATATACAATTCGATCTTACGAATAGCCCAACTGTGGAATTTTGTGCACACAATTTAGATGCAAAATTTCCAACAATTTGCGACAGATACTTTCACAATACATTTCTGGGTTGTCTATAAAATAATGCGCAAAAGAAACGTTGCATGTTTACGCTTGAAAATACTTAAATTGATTAAATTCTTCTTGTTTTCAGACTCACATTCGTGCCAAAGACTACATTCCCTTTTTTTGGTAACGGTTGGGTTGGTTAAATGATTTTTACAATCTGGCATGGCAAACACAAGTTGTAAGAATTTGAAAAAAAGGCGAGTTGTTTTTACAATTTTCTCAACATTTCAGACAGAAATTAAGAGGAAGCAGTCAAGCTCTGATTCCGTAATTATCATGAAATTCTACTCATGTTAACATACCTTTTAACCACAATAAGGGCTGTTGAAGGCCAAGACACAGTGTTCCATTACATATGCTGTGTCCTTGCTTTTGGGCGTGGTACTGCGACAAATACATTTTCAAACTGAATTGATAATAATTGTTAGCATAAACTTCATTTAATAATTTTCAATTTTTGAAATGGGAGCGAGACGCTCCTATTCTTACAATCAAAGATCGTATAAGAGGAAGATCGAACACTGGGTATCTTTTTGTACAAGGCCCGACGAAACGCTATGACGTCATTATTTTCGACCGTGGGGAAGGCGCCCCTAGCGTTGGGTCCAGGTAAACGCGTGCATGCGGCTACAGCGAATCCACACGAGAAGTACAGTATCGGGTGTAAAATGCGAGCTAGTTTTTTATTGATGAAGAAAAAGCACTTTAAAAGATGTCAAAAGTTAAGAAATTAAAAGACAAAAAAATAAATCAGGGAATACATTATTTTGTACAATGTCATTTAGTTATTAAGGCGATGAGACGGGCCAATATGTAATCAATTAAAGGTACACACCGGCCTCTTTGGCGATTTTTGGGCGATTTTAGGCGCTAAAAATTAGATTTCACCATGACTGGAAGGGTTTTCTTAATTAGAATATAAAGGTCCAAGCGCGACAACTTGAAATTTTCCCGTTTTCGTGTAATTAAAAAAAAACGTTAGTCACGTGACTTTCTTGCACCAAATTTTGGTTCACGAAACTCACGTGATCATTAGAGCTAGTTTTACTTCCAGCCGTAAAACCTTTCAATAACTGAACCAAATTCCAGTTTAATTTAACCATAATAATCCGGACTATTTTTCCAAACTGTATCTATTGTTTAATTGTTGATTATACTTCAATTTGGCGAAATTTTGGCCAAAGTCGTAACACTTTTCCGAAAGACCGGGCGACGGACCCATGTTTCACGAGACACGGCGTGGGGCTCGGCGCGGCATAGCCCCCGCGGCTGGCGGGGCGAAGACCCAGCATAGCTGCCGCATAAATCTATCAACGCTACACTCTTATCGTCGAGCTGGTGAGGATTGCCTAGTGGTTGGACCAGCTAACCATGGAGGAAGGATATAGATCCTTCCTCCATGAGCTAATCTAGTCAGATGGAAAACGCTGAGGGACCAAGCCCTCGAACTTGAGACTGATTATGAAGACAGCAAAAAAGATGCAGTATTTGCCAGAGTTTTGTTGGACAGGTATGTAAAAATGACGTTGACAGTGATGCTGGGCCTGACCATGTCTGTACAGTAGTACTAGTACTAGGAAGGGGTTGCTGTGTGTGTGAAATTGTGTGTGTGTACATGTACATGTATGTCACAGTTTACATGGTATATTTATCCAAAAAAGACTTTTCCATTCTCCTGTGGTTATTGACCTATACTAGTGTCACTATCTTTGGAAGCCAATGCAACGCTCTCCATGAGTCGTGATCTTGTTGATTGATCTCTCACTGGTGATGACGGTTTATGTATAATTCTGGCCGTCCAACCGTGCAGACTGGATCACCGTGTCCTCTATTTGACTTGCAATAGTTGTGGGATCCATAAGCAAAGCACCAGTCTACAGGCAATCTTGCGCAAAAACTGGACGGTTGTTGCGGCTGGAAAAGCGCATATGTTAACCTTTGACCTATTTCGTTCTTTTTACCATTTCTCGTTAATGAAAAGACATTTTGGTAATTTTTTTCACAACAACCTTTTAAATAGTATAATCCATGATTCTGAATTGCTTATTTGAGGCCGGTTGAGGCCGGTGTGTACCTTTAAGTTGGCAGGTATCAGATTTTATGCATTGCTTATTGGTGAAAATATTTTTATATGTATAAAGAGAAGAAAAAAAAAACATTTTTATTGTCACGGGAAGTATCCATAGTTGAGTTTTTTTTATGATAAAGTAACAGTCATGTTGGACTTTCCTCCACTCGATAAGTGTTCGGACGATCGAACCCTATTGTCTATTCGGAATATCGAACCTTATCGTCCATTCGGAATATCGAACCTAATTGTCGATTCGGACTAATGGCCCTTCCGACTGTCGAACCTTCGGACTGTCGAACCTTCGGACTATTGAACCTTCGGACTAACAAACCTTCGGACTAATAACCCTTCGGACTAAAGAACCTTCGGACTGTCGAACCTTCGGACTATCGAATCTTCGGACAATCGGGCTGTCACCGAATCTCACGAATTCTTCAGAAATCTAGGGGGGGGGGGATGAGTTAGGTAACAATAGTATGGAGTAGTTATAAATAACCGTGCGTGCACGCGCGCGCGCATGTGTGGAACATCCAAAAATTAATAAACATCGTGACGCCTCTAGTCTAGTCTTAGCCACAGCGCGCGCCTCCCTGTGTACATGTGAATACGTAGTAGGCCAACCTCGTTACCATGGGTACGATCTTGCGGCGCCATGTTTTCCCACCATGCCTTGCGCGATTTTAAAGGGACACATTGCTTTGAATTTTGCGATTTGGGCTATAAAACTGAAATGGATATGGTTGGGAAGCTTTTTTTAAAGTAGAATATAAAGATTCACATAACTATCCCTTCAAATTGCGTGGTTTTTGTTTAATTTCGTGACAAATAACGGTCCGCCATTTTGTAGAACCAAATTTTTGACTCCACAAAATGGCGGACCGTGTTCACCAGTCGTATTTCCAGTCGCATCTGGTTAAAGTACGTTCTGTTGATCCATTTTGATGTACTGTGTCACGGCGCGCAGCACTGGCGATGTGTACGTGTCGCGAGGTAGAGAATTGTACCTGGCGATCATCTGATAGGTTCACAAGGCCACTGGCTGCGCCAGCCTAAAGACTCGTACAGCGTATTTTGCGAATAAGTCTATGTTTCGCGGGTCAGATGTCGGGGGTAAGCGGCCAATGTTTGGTTTTGTAATCACTACTCACTAATTACAACACATTATACGTGTTTTTTTGCATGAACAACTCTTATAAAAGATAAGGAACATTTCCAAACAGCAAAATTTCATGACATTTGAAGGCAATGTGTCCCTTTAACCCCTAGAATTGTATAATAATTT
The DNA here is from genome assembly GCA_037893225.1 of Hippasteria phrygiana. Lineage (NCBI taxonomy): Eukaryota > Metazoa > Echinodermata > Asteroidea > Valvatida > Goniasteridae > Hippasteria > Hippasteria phrygiana. The sequence continues at coordinate 259,089 of JAZGUH010000417.1, forward strand.
ACATATCCCACTATCAGCGTGTTCGATATACTCGCGCTTACTCGTGCCTCCAAATATGTTAGAGTAAACGAACGATCTCGGGTCACTCGAGTGACGTCAACACGGCCAGTGACAACATCTCTGTAGGCGTGATGGGGGCCTGATGGCGCTATTGCGATGCCCAATTTTGTCAGCGCTGTGACCAGCTTATAATTTGTTATTTATTTATTTTTTGATCATTTATTGACAAATAATTGGTGTTAATTGTTACTATTTTAAATGACTTATAGAATTATTTGTATTTTGATAACAAATTGATAAGAAATGAATGAGGCTCAAATTTTCAATTAAACAATTTAGCAATTTAGCAATATGGTCACAACTTTTTAACTGAAATTGCCCTCCAAAATGACCAAAAATTTAACCAACAAAAATCCATAGCTTTGCATAGGGTTAACCTATTATGACCATTGACCCCTGAATTTATTTCAATTTTGTTTACTCTTTCTAGTGATATATTTAAAAGAATTTAAGCTACTTCAAATTTTCATGAATCTGCCTTGTTAGGCGGAGTGTCCATGACTGACGGACAGACAGAATCGGAGCCCCATTTTAAAGCGGATTGGTTTTAAATAGGGCGACACTCTCACAGAAAAAATACACAGGTTGTGTAAAATTTTACATAATTGCAATGTGCCATACGAACCTGCTAATAGTTAAATAAAACTTTACACAACAGGTGTTGGGTAAGGTTTTTCATAAAAGTTTAGAAAAAATTTACTTTAAAGAATTGGTACGAACATTTGCCGAATATCTCGGTAAAAACAATTTGGTAACATTTTACCAAATTCGGAAGTTCAAAAATACATTGTTTCTATGTAGAATGACTAGAATTTTACTTTATTTTAATTTTTTTTTTACTGTTTTTTTACCATGTCAAAAGTTTACTAAATCTTCAGGTAATTTGGTATTTATTAATAAAAGGTTAAATAAGTTTATCATAAGTGAAATACATCAACACATAAACAATTAATGCAAAACATAACTGTACATTTATTCTCAATTATTATTACAATTTCCAAGTAATCATTGTCCAATTTTATTCAATATTTTTAGTTACAATATACTTCAGAAGTATTGTTTGTCCATAATTCAGTGTTGATTTGCAACAATAACAGCAAAACACAAAGTTCAACGGTTATATACATGTGTGACACAAAAATAAGTCAGTCTTTTAGGATAAAGCTCTAGACTTGTCATCAAAACTCGCAGGTATCTCATTAATTAGATTAAAAGAGTTAAAGCTAAAAACTACAGAAAATCTAATCTTTTTAAGCTAGTTTTTCTTTCTCAAAAGAATATCAGGTTTGTTTTATAGTTTATGGATAAAATGCTTAGCAAACAAATGCAACTACAGAGTTACTTATTATGAGTGAGGTTCTTTAATACAACTCTGTCTCTTGAATAGTTTAATTAGCATCACGTCAGACAAAAGATTTTGACTCTTTTTGGGGGTTGTAAGAAAAGTCGGTGGTCATTTGAAATATGGTCTATGTAGTTTTGTTCAAGAAAACATTTTTCTTTACTTTGATGTGAACTTTTTTCTGACTTCAACAAACTACCATTCGAAGATTCTTAAAAACCTCTGGAAAATGTTAAATCCACAATAATGCAGTCTGCTTAAAATTCAGTATTACACTGAAATGTTTTAGAACTTGGCAATCATAAAGATTGCCTTGTACTGTACTGTTCTGATCACTGTTGAATTTTCAGGTCGGAAAAAAAATTAAAAGACTAACAAACTTCATTTCTATTATTTTTTTTTACATATTTGTACCGTTTTTATTACAACTTTTTATGGTCATTAATTAAACTTTAGATTACCTGAAACAATTATGATGGGCGTGCATTTTGCTGGAGCTGAAGTCTCTAAAATCTCTGATAGTGCTACTTTTAACAATGCCCTTGATGCCATACACTACTGATTCTAAGAACTCCCATGCCACATCGCACTTATCCTGATACTGTGGACTACACACAAAGTAGGACTTGAAACATACATCAAGTGCTTTAAGAAGTGGGATGTTGCATAGCCCTCCTCTCCATGATCACGAAGACTTGTGGTGATGGTTGAGGCGGCCGATTTACTTACGGTCAAGTACTATGTTCCAAGTCCATGTGTTCCTAAAGAAGTATATACAAAAAAGCAATATAAATACTGTGTACATAAACCAAATCCCTAATTATTTACAACAAATAACAAGTCAACTTGAAAAACATTTCTTTGCTAAACGTGTTATAGCCATGTAGGCATGAACTTTATGTGCATTTTAATGATTTAGACTTCAACATAGAAACAAACTGACCAAATTCATTGAAGCTAGCACAGCAACCTCTATAAACAGCATTTCGACTGAATGACAGATCTACAGTAAAAACTAGAATAACATCTGAAAAATATTGGGGAGTGTGTAGATCTTAAATGTGCTTCACAATGCTGCTCAGGGCAGGACATGGAAAAAGTAAGTTTTCCTGAACTGGAGCTGAGTACATGGGCAGGCTATTAGAAAGGAACAAGTTGTGGGCAGAACCAGCAAATATTTCACTACCTTCAAAGAGCATTGTAGTTGTCATATTTTTAGTGCATATGGCTGAAACTGTACTTGCATATTTAATTGTATATAGTTGATGACAGTGCATCATTCACAGTATTATGCCGGTCATATTTGTCTTGTGACGGGCGACTTGCATTAAAAAAGTATTTTGACCGGGGTCAAAAGGTTTCATAATGAAGGTCTTAAAGTTTATGCTTTGTTTCAGGCCTTAATTTTAGAGTGTGAACAGTTCGTTTAATTAAATAAAAGATGTAAGATTTAGCTACAGTACTTACTCTCTGGAAGTGGGTGATTCCATAAATGTGGGGGCCAATGACTTTTGGTGTCCCTCTTTACATTGTGATATTTGTTTCCCTAGTATTACCAACAGTGAAATATATATACAAATGATTTTAGTTGCTCAAATTATAGTACTTGTACCTAAATATCTGGTAGCAAAGGATGAAACATCTGACTAATTTCTTGACAGTATGGTGTCCTAAATAGTTCACGGTTTCACGTGTAAAAGGGACACCAAAGCTGCCACATTTAAAAAAACTGCCATGACTGCTGTTAAAAATTATTTTTGGGTTCTCAAATACTACCATGTGGACATAGGTGTATGAAAAATTGCCCTTTGTTATGTTAAAGCATGTTAATACTGCTTTGGAATGGCACCATATTTGACCGAGATTGATAGTGTGTTAGCTTAAATGTTTCACGTGTAAACAAGACCCACTTTTTTGGTGTCCCTTTTACACGTGAAATTTGTGTAATATTTCTGAGAAATAAAAAGATAATTGGGTTCCCTGGCAAATCCAGATCTATTACCATTAATTACATGTCCCACTTGATAAGTGTGAAATCATAACAAAGATTGCATGCTTGAAAATATTTATTTTTAGGGCCATTTACTAGGTTTCACGTGTAAATGGGACACCAAATGGTGTCCCCATACGCAATTATGCACTGAATTGTTATTTTCAGTGTAAACCTTGATAAACCTTGATGTGTTATCCTGGGTAAGACAAACAATACATTCTAAAGTAGACATACAACATTGAGCATGAATTATCACAAAAATAAGCCGAAAACTAATTTGGTGTCCCCTTTACACGTGAAACCGTGAATGGGTTTTGACATGATATTTTGGCATTTCTGGAGTAAACATTTCTGATTTTGGCTACAATTAATGAGGAATGTCAATATCTTTAAGTTATAGTGAAAATTATTAATGAATCCCCTCTCAATGAATATTTCCATTTTGGATTAAAATGTCGCAAGTTGGTACCCTAATTTATGGAATAACCCAAGTCCATGAATGCTCCTGAAGACTCACTGAAACCGATACGGCCTCCTCTCCCCTTCCAGTAAACAAAAGTGGAAGAACATGTGTGGCCAATTTCTTCCTATAAAAGATAAACCCTGTTAATTATTTTGTGTGTCCAATGAGTAATAGCTCATACCAGTTTACACAATTTCTGAAACGGCACATTATAGGGACAACTCATGCACCTTCATTGCTAATAAAATCAAAGGTTTCCTTTAGAAACAACAGCAATAATGCAATTTGTTTAGATATTCAAATCTCTTTTTCAAATGAAATAATTATGTGATTTTGTTGTATCCAAAGTTAATACAATCTGGGTAGGCCTACAGGTGAAATTGCTTTTGGGTCATTATTGGGGTTATTTCTTATTTAATATAAGAAATAACCCCAATAATGACCCAAAAGCAATTTCACCTGTACCCAGATTTTATGAACTTTGGATACAACCAAATCACATATTTCATTTTAAAAAGAGATTTGAATATCTATAATAAAGAAAGTCGTCATAAACAGAAAAAACATACTTTTCAACAGCTCCGACAACATTTGTGGGCTTCAAAAATATAATAAACGCAGTGTGGCTATTGTTACGGCAGCCCTCGTTACGGAACTGCCTGACGTTAAATCTAACACTGCACTGAGTAGTAGTAACAGCCGGCCTGGTGTGATCGGGAGGAAGGAAAAGTATGACGACCGTCATGACCGTTCCCGGACGCGCGGCGGAATCGGCCAATGACGTGCTCCAATTTGCTCATGAATATTTATGAGGTGTAGTAATCGAAGTTACCGAACGCGGTGATGATGTGGAATATGTTATTTAGGACTGCAGTCGATGTGTTTAACGCGCGACGCAGTGCTTTTAGTAGGAATGTTTTCATTTGAAGAATCAATCCTTTGGAAGGATAAGTTTAGCTCCTAATGTAGGGGTTGATTGGTCGCAGCTCCGTTTGTTTGGGCGGCCTAGAATCATGATCTTGGGAACCAGAGCGTTTCCGCCCATTATCGGATGTCAGTTGTGTAATTTTCCGAATGTTTTGCTCAGCTACTTTCACAAATTTGTCAAACCTTTCGATGCATCTCCTGCATGCAGCGGCGGAAAACACTGCTTTCTTGAACCGGATAAAAGTGAGTAATTTACTAGCGATTGGAACAATTTTGATTTACGGCCTCGACTCGAATTAATAATATGCGTGCCTTTTCTATCTCTTTTTAAACATAAATACACGTATTTCCTGACCAGACAAAAAATCCATATCGTTTATCGTAGCCACCAAGACTAGTGGCATCGTCTTGAAATGGAAATAGTGCTCGGACTCGTTTTGCTGGATGTGACGTGACGAACAGGATGTTAACGCGGGCGCGAGCGCCCTACAGGGCGTTTAACATTCGGATTACGCGCGCGGTTCACTTTCAGTATAAAATATTCATTTCGAATAGCCAGTCAGCGTCGTTTACGTTTTAGTTGAGTATCTATGGGGGACCCCCCGTGCACCCCCCCCCAGAACTAATCCACACCAACTTTTTCTGGTGTGTTTTAAGGTCCTTAAACACATTTGGGATGTTAACAGTGAAAAAAACCCGATGCTCTGGCGATATCCAAGATGGCGGCCAATATTGCCGCCAAAAATGGTAAAAATTGGGAAAAGTCATATATCAGCCAAAAAATATGATAAAAGCACAAATAAAATGGTTAGATATATGTTTTTGACCCTTACAAATTCATTTCTGGTATTCTCGTTTTGCTATCATGCTTCAAATTCAAGATGGCGGCCAATATGGCCAGCAAAAGTGGTCAAATTTGAGAAAAATCGTATTTATCAGCCCAAAATTATGATAATGGCATGAATGAAATGATTTGATATGTTTTTACCCTTACAAAATACTTTCAAGTATTCTTTTATTTTGCTATCATGTACCAAATTCAAGATGGCGGCCAATATGGATGCCAAAAATTGTCAAATTTGAGAAAAGTCATATATTGGCCAAAAAGGTAAGTGATGAGTATAAGTAAAATGATTTGTAAACATGTTTCAAATTCAAGATTGCGGTCAAAATGACCAAAGAAATACAAAATACATGTATCAGCAATATATTAAAATAACCATGAACACTCACTTGCAATTGTGAAAGAGAAAATAATACATATACCAATTCTTTAATATCTGGAGGTATCTCACAAAAAGGCTAAAGTAAATCTATAGACATTTTATATAGCGATTGTCAACCGCTTTAACACACACACACACACACTCACTTGGTACTGTAAGACAAATTTATATACATTTTGTACCCATGTAATTTACATCTGGAGGTATCTCAAATAAGGGCAAAAGTATTTGACATTTTATATAGCGATTGTCCACTGCTTTAACACACTCTTGGCATTGTGAAAGACAAAATAATAAACCCATTCTGTAATACATCTGGAGCTATCTCAAATAGAGGCAAACCATGTAAATCTCTTTTGTGAGTTTGTGTTCTGAAAAGAACCGGAGGGAACTCATGAACGTTATGGACAGTATGCTCTGCCCGTCGTCAGGAGACTGAGGGATTCCAACAGTGAAGCGGGCTTATATGGTGTCTAGAAGCGATTAAGCGTGAGAAGGATGCAAACTCCTGCAGGGCTTGGGGATGCTGGATGATCATTGAGGCGTGTCATTCTGAAGGAAGGGTGCGAAGGGGGAGGTTGCCAAGGGTATATGTGACCCATAGGCTGGAGAACTACATGTAAGTTATCCTAGGGTATAGGAGACCCATTGGACTGGGAGGTAAGGATGGGGCCCCAGATGTCGCTGATGGAGAAACCGATGTCTTGGGGAACCGTGTTGTGCTTGAAGATTTCAATGGCTTCTCTGATGCGGCAGGGGTACCAGCGTTCGATGCTGGTGATGAGTTCGGCCTGGCTCCAGTTGATCTGATGGTCTTCGGTGTGGGAGTGTTTGACTATGGATGATTTCTCATAGTCTCCTTTTCTGCCATGGGCTTTGTGTTTAATTGAGTCTGGTGGGGAGGTCCCTGCCAGTCTCGCCGATGTACACTTTGCCACATTGGCAGTGGATCTTGTACACTCCTGGCCTGCGCTCTGGGTCTGACCGGTCCTTGTGCGAAGTCAGCAGATTCTGGATCTTTATGGGGGCTGTGTGGTAGACTCGAATCCCATGCTTGTGGAGGATGCGCTGGATGTGATGTGAAGTACTGCCTAAGTAGGGGAGAGTAACAGGACTATAGGGACCCTAACTAGTTGGCTTTGGGTACAGGCGACCCTTTGGCCGGGGGTGGATCTGGGGTCTTGTGTCTTGACTTGGCTGGGCTTGTATCCGTTGCGTTGCAGTGCTGTGGTGACGTGATGGAGTTCCTGGGTTTGATGTTCCTTGTCGCAGACGTTGTATGCCCTGCGGACGAGGGCCCAGTTGATGGAAGTCTTGATCTTGGGGTGATGGAAGGAACTGCTGTGGAGGTATCTGTCGGTTTGAGTGGGTTTGCGGTAGACACTGCGGGTAAGACTGCCGTCCTGCTTTCTGGACACCTCAACATCAAGAAATGAGATGTTGCCATCTCTTTCTTGTTCCATGGTGAACTGGATGCTGCTGTGAAGCCCGTTGAGGTGTTCCAAGAAAAGCCAAAGGTTATACTTTCCGTGCTGCCAGATGATAAAGGTGTCAATGTACAGGAGCCAAACCCTAGGTCTGTGATCTGCTGTGGCGATGGCGGTCTGCTCAAACTGAGAGATGTTGCCGGAACGCTGGAGAGAAAAACGCTTGCCTTGCAGCCTCCTCTCGATGGATGGTGTAGGGTCTTTCCGGTTTTCACAGCAGTCCGAGTTGAGGATGTCCGCCACCTTGCGGTCATACTCGGCCCTGTCGACAGTGGCATTACCCTTGTCCTCTCGAAGAATGTGGATGGACTTGTCTTGGTGCAGTGATGTGATGGCTGACCGGTCTTGTCTGGAGATGTTAGGCTTGGCTGGTTTGTGTTTCCGGAGGGCTTGATTGATCTGCAGACGGATCTCATCGGCAGCGTGCTTGTCAAGATGGCAGAGGGTGGGTTCGGTGTGTTGGATGATCTCTTCTACAGGGGATGATCGAGGGACAAGGGACAAGGTCTCTTCCGCGGACAGGGTACGCTGGCTCAGGTTGACTATGTGCCGGGTGATGAAGGATTCTTGAGAGCGAAGGTGGGGTTTGGTGTGGTGCAGGTTGGAGGGTACAGAGCATCTCATTCGGCTGGAGGGTTGGGGGCGTTGAGGGATATAGAAATCCCATGGCCAGGGTCGGGGCTGTGGAAGTGGGGATATAGGTGATCCCATTACCTGGGTGGAAGCAGGGCTGGTCTTGGTCTTGGTCTTGCGTTTTGTGATACTCCGGAGTTTCTTGATTTGGCGTGATTGCTGGAGGAAAGGGTGAGCTGCTGAATCTTCCCGAAATCAGCTCCGGAGACACTAGAACCTAGCTGGTCACAGGTGGTGGAAATCTGCCTGTCCAAGGATGCAAGGGTGGATCTGGTGGGACTGATGCGGAAATTCCACCCCCTACAGAGAATGGCTGGACCTGATGTGGAGACTTCATTGAGCCAGTGTGGTCAGAGGGACCTGTCTTGCCATCCCGTCTTGCAAATCCCGTCTTGAAGACATCCTGGCTGAAGTCACAGAGGAGGAAACGTCAGATGACGAAGATGTCGATATCGATGGAGATGATGTAAATAAATCTGACTGTTCAGGTCTTGACGACTATGACAGTGACTATGCTATGTCATATTCAAAGCAGTAGACAATCTCTATATGAAATGTAGATATTGCAATGCTTTTCCTCTTTCAAAATATCAAGTGTGAAAGCGGTGGACAGTCGCTATATAAAATGTGTATAGGTTAAGTTTCGCCTTTATTTGAGATAACTCCAGATGTATTACAGAATGGGTTTATTATTTTGTCTTTCACAATACCCAGTGTGTGTTAAAGCGTTGGACAATCACTATAATTATAAAATGTCTATAGGTTTAACTTTTGCTTCTATTTGAGGTACCTCCAGATGTTTTACAGAATAGGTATATTATTTTGTCTTTCACAATACTAAGTGTGTGTTAAAGCAGTGGACAATCGCTATATAAAATGTCTATAGGTTTAACTTTTGCCTTTATTTGAGATACCTCCAATTGTAAATTACATAATGGGTATATTATTTTGTCTTTAACAGTAGTGTTTATACCAAGTGTGTGTTAAAGCGGTGGACAATCGCAATATAAAATGTCTATAGGTTTTTACTTAAGCCTTTTTATGAGACACCTCTAGATATTAAAGAATTGGTATACATATGTATTATTTTCTCTTTCAAAACATCTGTTCATGGTTATTTTAATATATTGCTGATACATGTATTTTGTAATTCTTTTAATTTATTACGGTAATTTTGACCACAATCTTGAATTTTAAACATGTTTACAAATCAGAAAAAGCCAGATATGAGTTTAAAATGACTTTCAAATACAATGTAGGCCTACATAATGTCAACTTTTACTTACACTCATCACTTACCTTTTTGGCCAATATATGACTTTTCTCAAATTTGACATTTTTTGGCATCCATATTGGCCGCCATTTTGAATTTGGTGCATGGTAGCAAAATAAAAGAATACTTGAAAGTATTTTGTAAGGGTAAAAACATATCAAATCATTTAATTTATGCCTTTATCATAATTTGTTGCTGATATATACGATTTTTCTTAAATTTGACCACTTTTGATGGCCATATTGGCCGCCATCTTGAATTTGAAGCCTGATAGCAAAACAAGAATACCAGAAATGAATTTGTAAGGGTCAAAAACATATATCTAACATTAAAAAAAATGTTTTTATCATATTTTTTGGCTGATATATGACTTTCCCCAATTTTGACCATTTTTGGCGGCCATATTGGCCGCCATCTTGGATATCGCCAGAGCATCGGGTTTTTTTCACTGTTAACATCCCAAATGTGTTTTAGGACCTTAAAACGCACCATAAAAAGTTGGTGTGGATTAGTTCTGGGGGGGGGGGTGCACGGGGGGTCCCCCATAGATACTCCACTATTTCCTCACGGCCAGGGGTTAGTGAAGGAACGCACACGCGCCCATGGAGTCGAGGATGGTAGTAGGCCTATACGTTCGCGTTACGTTTGGGTGGTAATGTGGCGGACGGCCGTCTACAACTTGAACGGCTAAAGCGCAATCCAGATTTTTATATAGAGATCAGTGGACCCAATATTCATCACAAATAGTCAGAATATTTTTGTCTGCATGGGAACCAGACTAACGTTGATCAGATATTGAACCCTTTCAAGCCGTACATTGCATTGCTCATTATTATTATTATTATTTCAACTTGGCCTTCGACATTTTTCTCACGCATATGCGTGTATTGATCCCAGCGCCCCAAGGTACGTCAGAATTTACGAGAGAGGGTATCTCTGTTGAACTGAAGTGATTAACAAGGGCATTGTCAAAAACAATTGCTGCGACGTATAATATACTTACGTCTTGGGAATAAATTGGACACAAATCAAATTTTAAAATCACACTCTTTAAAACCCATTGAGTACAGTTATTTACAGTGAGGGGCCGGGCGGGGTGCCGGGCCGGCTTCTACAGCCAAGCGAAACGGACGCAATGTGCTTGTGCAGCCAAGCGTAAAATACACAATAATCCAACAATGGATTGAAACTGCAGAAAATGCCGTGTATAGACGTCATCCGGCATGGTGGATTTTTTTTGGCGGCTATTGCCGTCATCCGGCTTTAAAGGGTATTAATGGCAACATCAACATTCCGAGTGTGAACAAGTAAAATGATGAGACACAGTAGGTTTTTCTGTATAGACCTTGCCACAATCGTCGGTATTAGGTTAGTTTATGAACAAAACTGGGCTGCGACTAGTATTGGGAAAAAACATGATAATTAAGTGACTTCTCGATATTACACAAAAAAGGCAAGCTGTTTTTGCTATGTTCGCAAGGTGTTCGCCCGGTGATCAAAAACAGTTTTTACTGTTGAAGGTGATCCATTTAGATTGTAGACATTTTTTCATAAATGTCTGTAGGGATCTTGGTTATTATTAAAAATGGTGGGAATATGCCATAACTTTAAAGATAAACAGTTATTTGCAATGTTTATTTTAGTATCATTTTTTACAGGCACAACTCTTTCCAGAGTGTTCACGTTTTCGAGAACTATCGTTTCTATCAGTTACTTTCTATTGAAAAATTGCTGGTTTGAAAGTTCTATTTTAGGCAAAATTCGGGGGAGGTGGTGCAAATAATCGATTTGTTTTGACATTTTTTTTTTTACTTTGAAAGCCACATGGTGCTCTCATATGTTTAAAATGGGCAAACATGAACGGGTTAAAGACAACGATGAATGTTTTGAATAGAGTTTAATTCATCCTCCCCTCTTTCCGTCATCAGTTTGTGTACAAAGAGAGGCAGATGGGCAAGGTGTGTCTCGATGATTATCTTGCAAGAAATTACTCCCAGCCAAGGAACAGTAGGACTCGTGAACCGAAAGTTTACGTATAATGAAGCAGCAATATTTCCCCCTAAACTGAAACACACGCACGTGGAAATCACTGAACGCAGGCCACCAGCCCCAGGCCAAGCATGTGAATAATTCTTTTGCAAAACAGAAGCACAAACTCCTATCCAATTGTCACTGGCAACAATGGGCCTCCGTATTGATAGGCTGAGCCTAATATAGTTGTGTCTTTTACATCGCATCATTATTTGTGCATGCTGCCTACTGCACGGATCGGTGCTGTATAGGAAAATCTACTGTCACAAACAGATCCCGCTGAGTAGTTCTCTCTTTGGTCAGCTTTTGGCATGATGGCAGCCATGAATGAAAGTATCCTGGAAGAATACTCCAGTCTTTCGTCGTCAGACTACAGCCTTCTTGGTGCCTTCTCACACCCGTTACCCACCGAGATTGTCATATCTACCACCGTGTGGCTCATTTGCTTCTTGGCGGTGACTGGTAACATTCTCGTCTTTGTCGTGGTTCTCCGAGACAAGCAGCTGCGGTCCAACGTAGCTAACATCTACATCCTGAACCTGGCGAGTGCCGACTTGTGCGTGGGGCTTGTCTCTCTGACGATCAACAATATCTGGCGTTACACCGGCAACTGGCCGTTCCAGCGAGCCCTATGTGTCTTCTGGTCTATCGTTGACTATTCAGCGTGCATGCAGGCTGGATTTGCAATAACCCTCATCAGTATGGATCGTTACTTCATGGTCACTCGGTACATGGAGTACCGTAAGTACCAGAGCAAGAAACTGGCAATGGGTCTTATTGTTGCTACATGGTCCGTCTCTCTGGTGTTCTTTGCCCTGCCCGTACTGGGCAACGATCTCTGGAAAAGCACCAAGCACTACGGTACGGTCAGTTACTCAGTCACCTGTGACTTTGGCGTCCTGTACATGTTATCCTACAACATTGCCCAGATCTTATTTGGGTTCGTCGTGCCTGCTATCTTCCTTGCCTACCTCAACTTCAAGGTGTATGCCAGCATCCTCAGACGCTCCAGAGGCTTGGTTCGCACGCTGCCAACTGAGCTTACCCCAAAAGTCTTCATCCCATTTCAAGACACGACCATCACCCCATCACCCGAATCTCGCAGTGGTCAGGTGAGTGACTATAATAATTCAACAGGGAACGACACTGGCCAGTCCGTACAAGACACCAAGAGGACTTACAAGAAACACCGTAAGGCCGCTTTCAGACTTGCCATAATCGTGTGCATGTTTTCCTGTAGCTGGATACCTTACTATATTATGCAGTTCCTGTTCGTCCTGGGTAAGATCAAGTTCAGTTGGCTGCTCTGGAATGCCGTCTACTACACCATCTGGGTGAACTCGGCGATTAACCCCTTCATCTACGCGGCCACCAGTCCGAGAATCCGACGGCGTCTGGTCGAAGTTCTCTGCCGCTGGAACCACCGGCTTGACGGAAGAATCCGCCCGATCGATGCAACAGTCTAGGTTTTGTAGTAGGCCTAAAATACATTTGTGCGTTCAAGAATCCAAAGTCAAAAGGTAGTGTGATGTCATTGCGGGGGCCCTAATCTATCACTCATTTCGTATATATATCGCACGTTTCTTCTTAATTCATAGTGTATTATTCCACGTGTATCGCTTTATATTGTTATAAAAACGCTTACAAGTTACCATGGCCTTTTCGCCGTTGTAATTACTTTTGTTCTTACATTGACCTATAACTGTGAGGTTCACACTGTATAATTATACATGTACCACATTTGTGACCTGGCACCACGAAACAGGTGGAAAGTAGCCAAGGTTGAAAATTCAGATTATATTATGGGATTTCCTGCAAATACATGCAATAACTGAAGCTTTATTTTGATGTATTGTGTGTTGCCGTAGTCCATTCCTGGGCCCGAAGTCGATAGTGTCCTGACCCTTTGTTTTTAGAAGATGGAGCTCAAAATCTGTGACCTGTGTGGACTATAACCTAAATTCAAAAAAATCATCCCCACCCCCACCCTATAGGGTGGGGGTGGGGATCCTAGCCTATGGCACATATGGAACACCATACCACCCCCCCCCCCCCCCCCCAAATTGTTTCTGTTTGTTACTCAGAAAGTCACAGTGCGACTTTCTACCCATTTCGTGCTGCCAGGTCACAGTTAGCCTAAAGCGAAAAGTGTATCTCATAACTAATTGATGACTCGGGCAATTTATCCCAAATGGCGTCACCGAATCCGTTTGCCCATTGCACAGACAGACTAATGATTCACGAAAATAAAGCAAGTTTTTTTGTTGAAAACACTGGTGGATTAAAACAAATACTCTAGCATTCTTGCACTTTTCATTGATGGATCCTGACTGAATTCCTCTCTTGTCAAGTTGCAGACTCATTCTTTTTTAGAGTTAAAGGAAGTGTACATGATTGGTCATTGTTGCAATTTTCAGAAATGGGCGGATTTGGGAGTTAGTATTTTATAGGAAATATCGTTCCACTGACCTGTTCAAAGTTTTGCGTTGTTAGCCTTTAGTCAAGGCGCGCGTGGCTACCTGGACGCGTGACGCGCCCAAATGCCAGCATGTCCGGGGCGCGCCACTCGTCCGGGCAGCCACGCGCGCCTTGACTAGAGGCTATTGGGCAGTTTTCCAACGATTGCCGGCCGGACATCGTTGGAAAACAATATAAATTTCCACTTTTTTTGACAACGACAGCACACCTGGTGCCATCATTTCACAGGATGATTGAGACTACTATTAACTTACAGTCTAGTAAGGTATTTCGTAATAATTCATTAAAAAAAATTGGAGGATTACCAATCATGTACACTACCTTTAAAGGGACACATTGCTTTGGATTTTGCTATTTGGGCTATAAAACTGAAATGGATATGATTGGGAAGCTTTTTTAAAAGTAGAATATAAAGATTCACATAACTATCCCTTCAAATTGCGTGGTTTTTGTTTAATTTTGTGACAAATAACGGTCCGCCATTTTGTAGAACCAAATTTTTGACTCCACAAAATGGCGGACCGTGTTCACCAGTCGTATTTCCAGTCGCAGCTGGTTGAAGTACGTTCTGTTGATCCATGTTGATGTACTGTGGCACGGCGCGCAGCACTGGCGATATGTGTTGCGAGGTAGAGAATGGTACCTGGCGATCATCTGATAGGTTTACAAGGCCACTGGCTGCGGCGCCAGCCTAAAGACTCTTACAGTATTTTGCGCATTATATAGACGGTGGTATTTACTACTGGAAATAAGTCTATGTTTCGCGGGTCAGATGTCAGTTTTCAGAGGCCAATTTTTGGTTTTGTAATCACTACTCACTAATTACAACTCATTATAAGTGTTTTTTTGCATGAACAACTCTTATAAAAGATAAGGAACATTTCCAAACAGCAAAATTTCATGACATTTGAAGGCAATGTGTCCCTTTAAAGGCATTCTTCATATGACAGGCATACTGCCCGAAACGCCGAACTCATTGTAACTCTAGTTGTGTTCCGAACCATAATTCTTATTTGAGCTAGTTCCTATAATATATACACCTTGTGTCTCCACAATCTTCTCTCTTGCGAGAGAATAAACGCACATTAACTCATTTGATTCATTTTGGTAACGTAACGGTTTGACATGAACGAGCTGAGGTAAACTGAAGCTTTTCATTTTACAGAAGATTAAGTAGAAAAGTGGATAGAATTTTACATCAAAAATTTATGGCACAGTAATAATGACTAAAATTTCATTTGTAATTACTCAAATTTTAATTCTAGATCATTGTTTTCCTTTAAAAATACAAGTTTCTGTAAAAAGCACTTGCAGCAATGTTTTAAAATGTTCTGTGGTAGTAATGTTTTCCTCAGACAGGTACTAGGTACTGTATTTAAGATAAAATAATCTGTTGGTGTCTTTTAAGTACTTTCTATCTTTTAAATGCGCTTTTAGATAATGTTTCCGTCACTTTGTTTAAGAATTCCTAATTTTGTGTGCTCTACTAATCAAGGGCGATACTCAGTGCCTTGCTGTTCGTAACGTTACATTGAACGGAGATGTCTCAAACTAACAATATTACGCGTGTTAATAAAAGTCGGAAGTATAGGTCGCATCGAATACACACCGTTGCCATAGCAACAACACTAGGCCGTCATATAGTGGGGTGGGAATAGCATACAATGGGCACGTATTACTGTTGCTGGAGTAGCTTTACATAGGTATCCATCCTCACAAAATGAGAAGCTGTGAATAATACGACAGGTACATCTCTGTATGTGCTTTCTACTAGCTTATTGTAAATCATTGAAACTACGGAGAAATAAAAACAAATTAAATATGTAAAAACAAAAAGTCAAATGCTTTTTTTTCAGTAAAAAGCAAAAAGGTGTAGTATTATTATCATTTTTATTTCAATTTCATATTTTTCCCAAATTACTTTACCAGTTCGGGGCACCTTTTACGAAAAGTGTTTAAATTTTGTCCCAAAAATCTGGAAAACAAATGACTTGCTCCCCTGTTTCCATGTCCCCTTTCCCCCCCAAGAATAGAACCTGGCTACGCCTCTTCCCCCTACCCTAAACTTTCCAAAAAATCCGCGTACATTGCAAAAACAATGCATTTGTTTGTATAATGCGAACATTTGGAGGGGGTAAATATTTTATTGGATTTGGCGAAGTGAATTTTGTTAGGGATGTGCTTACAAGCAAAATGTGTTGCTGCAAAGAAACTCTGCCGAACCATACCGTTTACTCTAGATCAACGTGGTAAGGATTTTGAGCTTTTAAGCACGAAATGCAAAGCGAAAATGCAATACATTTCCTTGTGAAGTTGGTAATAACTGCTGTATTTACGGCTGCACTTCTATTAGGCCGTACTTGTCATCTTTCTGTTCGAGCGCTTTGGGTGTTTAAAGGTATGATATGCCGGTAGCTTTCGTAATGAACAAAAAGAAAATGACAATAGTTTCAATCTGAAAGTTTACTGTTTGTAAAGACAGTATACCAGTACCAATCCACCCGAGGAATATTTCCGTCTGTAATGCTATCACCTTCCAGAAAATATTTTTCAAAGACCTCTCAAGAGGCAGTAACTTATATAATTTCTACAATCGAAATAAACACATACTGAACGTGCACAAAACCACGATTTTCTCGTGATTCAGATGACGAACTAAGCGCAGACGTCCACAAGTTTGTTATTTCATGTTAAATCACACAAAGTATGAACACTGTCTGCTACTGTTTGGTCAGCTCTACAAATGCTATCATACCTTTAAAGGAAACATGATTTAGGATTTATTTTGCATTATTCCTGCTTAAAACAATAAAGTATTATCTTGACAATGATATTTTGTGTCCAGAGACAATTATTTCCCAGATTAAATATGAGAAAAAAAATCTTGAAAATGTTTGTCCAAGCTACTTCGTCCCCTGAGTGGGACCCTCATTAACATAAGTGTGTGACGTAGATCGAGGCACATTACAGATTCTGCTTGAGCCGGCCCCATTCATCACGCGTATGCATTGAGTGTACATTCTTCGTCCAAAATCTAAGCAAAATAAAGTGTTTTTCGGCCATGCCGACGGTGTGGCTGCTGGGTGCAGCAAAACAACGAAGGCTGGAGTAAGCCTTCATTTATTTCCAACTGATGCGGAATATCGGAGAATTTGGACGGCGAAAGTGAAGGTGACAAGAGCGTTATGTAGCGACCACTTTGAGCCGTCGTGTTTCGATACTGGTATTTTCAAATCATGGGATGACCATTAAAAATATGCTTAAGTCCACTGCCATCCCAACAAAGTTCCCAGATGTGAGTAAGGTACAGGCGAAAGCAGTTAAACGGCCCATTCCCAGAGGAGCCTTCGCTAAAAGGGAGAAAATCAGGGTAAGTTCGATGTAGTTGTGTAGACCTAGTGTACGTGTGTATACGATGTACATGCGTCATTTACCGGGTCCAGTCGATCCATGAATTTCGGTGCCTCGGTCTACGTCACGAACAGCACCCTCAATTTGAGTCTCAACAAATTCCAAAAAGGGGGGGGGGGTCAATTTTTGGGCGGCAAATAATCACACTAAAACTTCAATTGAACCAGTTTGGCTTTTAATTCACATTTAATACATATAAATGAATTTATTCATGAAATAAGATGCGATCCGGCCAGTTTGAAAAGCCAGGTTTCCTTTAATTCAATTCAGCACGTTCCTGGTATGCAACCATTTGAAAAGGCCGTCTTAACTATATGCATCATGTAATTTCTTAGAGAAGTTGAAATTTTGTGCCAGTAATTATAAATGGTTTATTTCACACACAGATATTTGAACAAAATGGTCAAAAGACCAAACGTATTCAAATTTACAATAAAATAAATACATTCATTAAAAATTTTCAAATTTATACACACTTTAAAGTCTAAAAAAACTGATTACAATATCTTAGCTAAGGAAGGTATAGCTGAGCGCCTATAACGCTCAGTATTACACCTTAAAGGGATTAGACTGGAGGTAGTCCTTTTCCTGAGTTGGCAACCTTTTTCCCTCTCCGGTGGAAACATATCCCGGAATCTTCCTGGAAACAAGTAGTTTCCTTCCAAACTTAATAAACAGTTCAGACCGTCTGACTTCCAGTTTTTGTAATTTTAGTTGTATTAAAGCATTGTTGTATTGAGGACCCAAAATTATACGGCAAACCCGTTATTGCACCCTTTCAATTGAGTCTATTTGTTCTTTAGTTATGGATGAATGCCATACTGGACATGCATATTCCAGTATGGGTCTGAAGTGTAAACTGTAACCATGTGGGTTATAGGAACACGAACTTTTTTGAGATTATATAGTATGTATAATTTTCGAGAAACTTTAGAAACTATTTCCGTGATATGCAAGTTCCACTTTAAGTCATTCTGAATAGTGACCCCCAAATAATTTTAAATATGAAACCTGATGTAGGCTTGTCCCGTTAATTAAAGATACAGATCTCGGTATACTGCGTTTTAAAAAACTTATAATCATACTCTGGTATTTTGATGGCTTAGGTAATACATCATTTTGTAGACACCATTCAGAAAGCTCATCAAGATGAGGTTGCATTTGTGATTGATCCCCATATTTGATAATCTCCCCGAAAGTCAGGTCGTCCACATAATGTAGGTAGACGGTGGAAATGTCGGAGAGGGCATGGGGGTAATCTCTTGTTTATTAGTTTATAAACTGGTAAACTTTAGTGATACATGAATAGGTGCGTGGGAGTAGCTCACTTGGATCGACTCGGGTGAAGGCAGACGGGTTAGCCACGGGAGCTGGGTTAATAAAACGCTCAAAATGTCCTCTCCTGTTGATATCACCTAGCACTTGAATTGAGTCGGCGATTGTGTAGTTACGGGCACCTCTGTATATTTGATCCATTTCGAGTCAATGATGTTTTATCATTCCAAAATGAATTTATCGACCTAAAGTATACTTAATTTTAATGACATCATTGATAATTTTTTGGGGGTAATTTTGAACAGTTTCTTGCTGTAGAAAATGCAATTTTCTTACATGTTTTGCGGTTGGCGTCTTGCGAATCAGTGCCGTTTTCGCTATCTTTATTTTCGTGTTGCGTTTTGTCATCTTCGTTGTCGTTTTAGCCCAAAATTTCCCACAACAATTTAGAAACTCTGCCATATCTTACGACATACCTGTTGATTTTTAATGTCGCAATCTAGATTGTTAAGTCCAATAACTTAAAAGTGGATTTTGTTCTCTTACAGGAACAGTGTCCTTAACTACACAATCGCCCTTGAGGTCAGAAATTCTTTAATAGTTCCCCGGTCCGGTAGAATCTGTGGGCAGTCGGACTTAACCACGCATGCGTGTGACGTAATTCCAGTAGTGACTCTGCTCCGCGAGCAGGGGGCCAATTTCATAAAGCTGTTAAGCACAGAAATTTGCTTAGCATGCAAATGCTGCCTTGATAAAAACTGGATTACCAACCAGATTTCCATGTGTGGAATATTGCTTTTGACTGGCATTCAGCTGTTGTTTGCTTAGCATGAAAATTACATGGACTTTTGGCTGGTAACCTGTTTTTACTAAGCAAGACATTTGCATGCTAAGCAAATTTTTGTGCTTAACAGCTCTATGAAATTGGCCCCCGGGTCTGTGGTGGCTGACCCGAGTGAGCCCCGGGTATGACGTCAGAGCTAATCGAACGGCAAGGGGCTAACCCGAGTCGACCCGGGTGAGCTACTCGAACGCAGCCTATGTGTGTTGATAAGGTAAGTGTTGAGTACATCTCCATGAATCTTGAGTACAAGTACGAGCACTTGTTTGAGTACAAGTATATAGGAGCACTTATATTAGCAATGATCAAGAATAAAGTATTCCGTCTGATGATTTATTGTGTCGGGTTCCTACGAAGTGCGTCTTAAGGATATGCTTTGCTTGCTTCTGAAAGAGCACATAAGGCTCCTCATTTTGATATATCAATCAGTTTTACATCCTGATTAATTTGGATATTGTTTGCGTGTAATTGAGGAACAGACGCACTAATTCCGATGATATTTGACACAGGAATGACACATGAACTGCGAAGTTTACAACTTTACGATGTTTTTTGACTCAAATACTGTATACTCGGAATTTGTACGTCTGTTTCCACTGTATATGTCATGTTTAAGGGCCTGTAACTGAAAAGCAGCTCTCTCGATCTCTGAATTATTTTGCTGGGTTTGGTAAAAAAACACGCACACATACACCCACCTCTTGAATAGCACAGGCGGTTGACCTCGTTGTGTATTCCCATTTGATTTACTCGGCAAAAAATCCAAATGCAAGATCTTCAATTAGGCATAATGACTCCGCGGACGCAAACAAAGAAATTAGAAAATCCTCCCTCAAAGGGATTCTACTCTCCTTCACAGAGACACAATGTGTGACAACCGCTTCGTCTAATCAGCTCATTACTGTTGATAATAGACACCCATGGGATGTCTGTTTGTTTATATAAAAAGGTGTGTACGTTTTAGGAAAACAATTAATTAATATAGTTTTCCAGCGCAACCCAAGATAGTGTTCCCCGGCATTGGAAACCCCAAATCGATTCACAACATGCAAATCGGCTGTGAGGTATATATTCTCTTCCCTATTTGTATGGCATTCGTGGGGTGAAAGGAAAGAAGAAGAACAATGTGGCCGATAAAAAGGAAGGGGGCGGGACGCTAAACATTTTTGTCCCTTTTTGGCGTTGTCTTTTTTAAAGAGGCTAATTTTTTTTCACTTTGTAATCTTGTATGGGTGATGATCCTATGAACCATGCATCCCCTGGTCAAAAAGTGGGTTGGAGATGTCTTACGTTAAAGGTAATAAACAACATTTGCAAACATAAAGAAACTACTGAATTACTATAAAATACCTTGCTTGACTGCAATTAAATAATAGTCTCAAGCATCCTGATGTGAAACCATGGCACCTTGTGTGGTGTCGTTTTCAAGAGAAGTGGATTTTTTGTAACTATTTCCAGCTATGGTCGGCCGACCCATCGTTAGAAATAATCTAGTTCCCCGACCTGATAATTCCCTAATGTCTATAAATTGCTCCGTTTAAAGTTTGTTTGATGTGGGGCCAGGGAACCAGACTAAAAGAACAGCCTCTTTGTTTTCAAGGATCTAAGCACAACTTTAAACATGTCATGTTAAATGTTACAGTATTTGCTATAAAATACTAACCCCCAATTCCATTCATTTCTGAAAATTACAGCAAAAGCAAATTTTGTATACTACCTTTAATTACGCTGGTACATGCAATAGACGTAGACTACGAACAACGTTCTGAAAGCAATCCGAGTTAACTTCTTAAAGTATGGGACAGTTGCTACGAATCTTAGTTGCCGATTAATTTTGACTCCACACAAATATTTTAAACAAAAAGAAACTGAGCCTGGGAGTTATTAAGCGACTAGGTAATGAAACGACACTGCAAATCAGGGGCGGATCTAGCCTTTCATTTACTTAGAGAGGGGTTGCACCCGCCTATACCGCCGGTACAGTGTACAGTGTATGGGCCAGCAGTATACCCATTGGTAACAAGGATGTGGTTTAGCATTGCTTATCACAACTTTGCTCAGCAGCCCCGGGGGGGGGGGGGGGGGGGTTGCAGCCCCCCTCTAGATCCGCCCCTGCAAATGGGCAGTGATGAAAGGACAACTTTACAGCACATGCCACATACCCACCACGTAACTTCCTTCCATTTTCTCTACCTACACAGAATTACGCAGAATTAAAAAGTGACGGTGTGCACGAGGACAAAATAGAGGCTGTTTCATGCTCCTTCGCTTCACTCATACGCATGAAAAACAGTTTCATTCTAATGACAGACTTCAAGAAATGACAGAGGAATCCGGATGTTTAATTCAGAAATGTTTATTGTAAAGCATGGGGCGTGCCTATGTCAGCTGCTGAAGCACAATATCCAACAAAACGTTTTCGGCTTAACTTTAGAGTCTTGGACAATGTCTGCAAAACAACCTGAGAAATAGGCATGTTGAATATACCTACAAGTATAACATTTCTACGGAAAAACATACGAATTACATGCATTTTTTTTTTTTACCAACAATCTCAACTCAATCAAGGAGCCTCAGCCCTTTCGGCTCTTCGGATTATCTGTCCGGAATGCATTATTCAAAAATTTTATGACAAGAGCATCTATAAAGAAAAGTACATTTTTAATACAACAAGTCCCAGTTCCATCTCGGAGCCTCAGCCTCTCTGATTATCTGTCCGACATCAGTTTGTTGGTTTGTTTGTTTGTGTACAAAAGTATCGTAACAGAAATTGAATTATTATTATTATTATTTTTAAATACAACAAATCCCAGCTCCATCCAGGAGCCTCAGCCCTCTCGGATTATCTGTCCGGAATTCATTGATAAAATGCTATGACAAGAGCATCTATAAAGAAAGTACATTTTTAATACAACAAGTCCCAGCTCCATCTTGGAGCCTCAGCCTCTCTGAGGGAGGGGGGGGGGCACTAGAATTAGAATAGAACTGATGTTTATTCATTAATGACCAAGACATTAAATTAAGGCACTAGATTGGCTGCCGAATTGATTAATTCAGGGGTATTTAGCATAGTTGAAATACCCAGGCGACGGTCGATATCTCGCTTAACATATCTGTTTTTAGCTTGACTGAGGTTTTCCACCGACCATGTTCCATTATGAGTTCTTCGGATATGCCCTTGTTGGCCAAATGAGAGGCCCCTCCGAAACGCATGCTATGCAAACCGTAACTTTTAGGGTCGTCTATTCCTACTTGCTTAAGTTAGAGCATCCAGAAAGAGCTCTCGACATCTGGAATAACTTAAGGGTTTGTTTAGCAAGGGCCTATACGAATTTGTGGACGACAAAAAGGACAGGGCTGTGAAAATATAAACGTCATCTCCGATCTTAATGTTGCAAAGTTCTAAAAATCTTCTAAGTATCGTTACTGGATAATATTTACTATTGGATTCTGAGAGAAAGGTGAAGCTGCCTTCACGAAAGATGTCCGTTTTGGATCCTGGAATATAGATACGCAATCCAGCCTGATGAGGTAGCTCAGAAAAGTGGTTAGCATTTAATAATTTGTACCATCTCATCGTGCACTATTGGCGAATCGACGGGATTTGGCGAAATATCGAGTATTAAGTGCAACCATTTTATGGCAGATGCGAGAGTTACAATGGAGCTGTCTGAATTAGTGGATTGACCTTTATCAGATAAAAAGGAAGCAATAATCTTTTCAGAGACTGGAAATTGTATGGGAATTTTGCTCTCTCAACCAGGCGAAAAACATTCTGCATTTATACAGGTAAGCTTGAGTGGTACCTTCTGCTTTGGCCATTAAAACATCATGACAAATGCGTTCTCGATAGACTTGGAGATTGTCGGGAAACTCTGACCAGAATCGCTGGCCGGCGATAACCTATTAGAAGGGGAAATAAGATTTAATTATGATCAGAAAGATGAGTACAATCGATATATATTGCACACATGGGGGTAACAATGGACTCCGATCCCAAAACAGAATTCTTATTTCGCCCCATACTGTAAAGTGCCGGGTTCGTCCATCACGATGGCATCTACAATCCATATACTATAAGAGGACCACAGTAAAGGCCAGGGGGAAGAGGACCACCAAGGGAAAACTAACACACCTTTGGCATTACACTTATACAAATGACTCAATACACTTGGTATCAATACAACAGGTGGAACAAGCAAGCAATTTTCTTTTGACCAGTCTTGGGCAAAAGCGTCAATCCCAGAAGTTCCAGGGTTCCAGGAACGAGAAAAGAAACGTGGTAATTTGTGGTTGTACAAATTGGCAAAACAGTCAACGGAAAAAGGTCCCCACCGATCGTTAATGACATGGAAAAATTGAGGACAACGTCCAGTCATCGAAATCGACCAAACGACTTATGAAATCTGCTTGTTCGTTAAGATATCTGGGTACCCATTCTACGTCTAAATGAATATGATGTTGAATACATAAATTGAAAATTGCCATGGCAATGTTATGCAATTCAAATTTCATGCTTCCTACTTCAACTATTCGAGCAGCGGATTGACTATCTGTGAAAACTTTTACATTCGAATGTGAAATGATGGGCAAAAAGGACGATATCGCAAAGTTTATTGTGTTTAGTTCCCGCCAAGTAGAACTGGCCCTCGATTCCTCGGGCGTCCAGTTCTTGTGCGCAGTGTGAAAGTCGTTACAAATTATCGCACCTGAACCCACTGCACTGGCGTCACAACAAATAATTTTATTCACCTTGTAGCTTTTGAAAAGATATCGGATATTACAGTGAAAGATGATATTTTTCCAAAACGTTATTTCCGACAAGCAAGGTTCATCTAAAAGAACGATATTATCTTCGTGTTGAACCTGAGCAATCTTATTTGAGCATTGCGAGTAGACAATCTAGTCAGATTTCCAACAACTGGACCGAGTGAAATTATCTGCCCGACAAATGAGTGCAATTTTCGAGCTGTGACAACATTGGAAGCAGAAATCTCTTTAATTGTGTAGAGAATTTTGCTCACCCTGCTTTCTGCGACTTGCAAGGTGCCAGCAACGGAGTCCCAAAACATGCCCAACCACTGAATACGAGTTACGGGGTCCCAATTGCTCTTTTCCGAGTTGTAAACAAGACCAGACCGTAGCAAATCTGACTTGACATGGCGAGAAACTTCTCGTGCAGTCTCCAAATTCTGAACTACATGGCCTTTCGTATTCGGTATTACACAAAACCCGTCATCTAAATAAAGAGCAATAAGGATACCGCAAGATCTCCAGTGAGTCACTGAAGGTTTCATTACCTTGGTAAACAATAGAGGGGCCGAAGACAATCCGAAAAGAAGTACAGTAAATTCAAAGTATCTTAGTATATTTTGTATGGTCCATGAGAACCCTAAATATTGGTGATAATCTGACGAAATGTCAATATGGTGGTAGCCGGACTTTAAGTCGAAGGAAAACAAGTATGGTTTCTCCGAGAAATATTGTAGGCCGATCTTCCAATCATCTAATTTGAATTTAGTTGTGCACATACCGATTAAAATTGCTCGGATCTAAAATGAGTCTCCTCTTCCCCGAAGCGTGGTAAGCTACCGAGAGGGGATTAACAATGTAGGAAGGTTCTATCTTTTCTTGAATACGACCGGAACTCAGTAATTCTAATAATGTGTCGGTAACAAAAGTATTTTCGAGACGAGCCGATCTATTATTTTGAAAACTCATGGGAGGAGGGAGGCTCAAAAAGGGGATACGGTAACCATTTATCACCGATAGGACCATAGGAGATGCTCCTATATATCGACCCAAAATTGTGAATGAGCTCGTAAACGTCCTCTGACATTAACTTCAGAATTAAAATCTCGACAAAATGAATGCAAATTATAGCCACATTTTACCTCTATAACATCGCTGAATTTTTGAGAAAGGTTGGACACTCGAGATGGACCTTGCTGATCATGAGGCTGAAGCGTTTCCGACCGAGCTTCCAGATGGGCCTGCTGTACTGGAGGCTTGTCCGATGGCGGACGAAGGGAAGGCCGTGACGGTTCGCTGGGGTTGTTGGGCTTGCCAAGGGATGAAGGCGTTTCGGGAATGGAAAGTGTTATACCCGACAGGCAAAGCCGCTTGGGCTCTTGGTTTGACTCGGGAAGAAGGCATGGGATCGACGTTGAAGGGACACTCTCGGAACCAATGTCCGACCGTTTTGCAGTTGAAGCACACATCATTGTGCAAGCCTGTAGAGGAATACAAAGGAAAAGGAAAAGGAAAAGCGAGGCAACTGGAAGCTAACGTGAGAGAATGGCTATAATGCAAAAGCGACGTGCTCAGCAGCGAGACGTAGGCCTGAAAGTGAAGGGGACGCGGCGTCGTTTCCCTTTTTAAAAGGGGCTACGGATGAATGCTTATCGGCTCGCTAATCTGAATAAGGAATTCCTGACATATCCGAGGACAGATGTCTATAGAATGATTACGCAATTGACCTGAAGTCAATCAGCCAAATAAAACTACATTTTCATGCTCCTTCGCTTCACTCATACGCATGAAAAACAGTTTCATTCTAATGACAGACTTCAAGAAATGACAGAGGAATCCGGATGTTTAATTCAGAAATGTTTATTGTAAAGCATGGGGCGTGCCTATGTCAGCTGCCTGTGAATTTTGACAAAGATTTTTATTTGTTTTTTCTAAAAAGAGGACGGTCAGCAGGAGTCTTGAGATCTGGAACCTGTTGTCTATCACTGGGATACCTCTTCAGTTTTTTTCTGGCTTCTAACTCTTTACAGGCAGCTTCCTCGGCTAGTTGGACTCTCTTCAACTCTTCGGTCGATTGGCTCTTCTTGTCGCCCTTTTCAAGATGTTAGACGGTCATCCAGCCACAGCCTTGCTTGAATCAGCTATTTTGACTTTTCGTTTCCGGTCAGCGAGTAGATCCTCCGCCTGTTGAATGGCACAGATTGCTGCGTCGGTGTTGCCGGACTGAAGGACGGCAGTCTTGATTTTGTCAAGTAGAATTTGTAATTCGCCACAAAAAAGGTACTGGGCTGCCTTCCCTGGTCTTGTCAATTCTTGAGCTTCTATCTTATTGCGAAGCTCCGCGATGCTCGGCTCAACGCCCGACCTCGTATTTAAAAGTTTTTTGAATTTCTCATCAAAATATAGCTGAAACTTCTCAAAAAGTAATTGAGTGTTCATACCACTGTCTTCGTCTCTCGGGCTGGACATAACTAAGCTAACGTGAGAGAATGGCTATAATGCAAAAGCGACGTGCTCAGCAGCGAGACGTAGGCCTGAAAGTGAAGGGGACGCGGCGTCGTTTCCCTTTTTAAAAGGGGCTACGGATGAATGCTTATCGGCTCGCTAATCTGAATAAGGAATTCCTGACATATCCGAGGACAGATGTCTATAGAATGATTACGCAATTGACCTGAAGTCAATCAGCCAAATAAAACTACATTTTCGGAAAACTTCCGAAACAGCCAATTATGTATCTGCTGCCCTCAAGCGTCTTCGTTTGCTATCCTCTGTTAAAAACTCTGTCCTTAGCTGTGTGCGTTGCAAGTAGTGAGCGTCCATCGGACCATCCAGTATACGGAGACGCTTCTTCTGTATATGTCTGAGCCAGTAATGGGTATTGAGTTTCAGTCCCTGCCAGATTTCTATGGGTCTCCCAATTCGTCAGTATTTTTGTTCAAGGGGGCGCTTGTCAGAAGTCATACACCCATAATGCCAAATAGGCCAGGGATCACGGCCCCAATTTTGCTATAACACGTCAAGATTTTTACCCGAAGACTCACAGGTTATGCCCAAATAGTGATGTGACACTGCAAAACTATTGACAATGAGACCGGCAGCGTCAAGCTAGCACCACATTCAATCGTCAAGTTATTAGCACCAGATTCAGCTTCACATTCGTACGTACATAAAACGATGTCCCAGTGGGGACATACTACATTTCTCAGAATACAATCATCCATGTAAAAATTATGTTCCAAATAACAATCGACTTTGCTTGTGCGCAATAATAGAATGATTTTGTATTTTTGATGTTTGCCTTAATAATAACTACTAGAGTATGTTGTATACTTACAATCAAGAATTAGCAGTGATGATACAGACTTCACTTCTGACATGTACAACATGACAACATCACGTTCATTACTAGCCTACACAAAATAGAGTGAAACTCAGAGATATTCCACACACAAACATTGTTCACGTTGACAGTTATAGGCCTAATAAGGAGCATAAGTTGTAGCCTTGTCCGGGCGGCTTGGGATATTTTAATTTGTAGAAGTAATTATAGATATGTCTCTATAAAGGAAAAGTATTAAAATACAGCTGGAAGGCTGATATAAGAGACGAAGGACGGGAATAGGAAATGAATCCGGTGCTGGAGTTCACGCAACCGCTACTCAAAATGTACATATGTTGTAGCTATATATCTTGCCTTTATCAGTGCTGGAGGACTCGAGTCCGGACTCGGACTCGAGTCCGGACTCGAGTCCCGATTTTCAAGGACTCGGACTCGGACTCGGACTCGGACAAAAAGGACTCGACCAGCTCGAGGACTCGGCCCGAGTCCGGCCCAAAAAAGCAATTTTGTAACGAAGTCGGAGTGTTTAGTTCGCAAATCCCGTCAGTAGCCTGCACACACATGTACTTAATTCGGTACAGTACGCGTCAACCTCGTCCCCATAGTGTTCGAGCAATACGCTTCCAGAACGAGTATGAAAGTAGACCATGGGGACGAGGTTGAGTACACGTATAAGAGCTCAGTACGTGAGGTATGGACGGTTTGCCTGACGAGACGTCGGTCCAACAGCGACGCGCGGAGACTGTACCGGATTAAACATGGCATGAATTCGCCGTTTGCTCGCTCTACGTACGTGCGTATGCGATCGAATGCGCTGCATGCATGCGCGAAGGCGCGGTGTTCGTGTTGTTGCCAGTTGAGCCGCAACGTCATGTGGCTGGTGCTGATCGACGTCCATTACTTGCGAATACGGAAGACGGAATACCGGTTGTAATGTAGTGCGCGGTACACGTTTTGATTAGCCGAAAGTGATTCATTCACAAAAATCTATTTCGCGCTAGTAGGCTTGTACTAGCAATACAAGTTTCCCAACTGATATTCATGACATCATCAATGTTCTACATTTCAAAATTGTGAAGTACTTATTAAAATTTCTGCACTATAGAAACATTCTCATATTTTGTTTTGTCTGCTAAAATAGTTCGTGTATTACAATTTAAATAAAAAATCATTGCAACATTATGTTAAAGCTAAAGTTTGACCTACTACTTGTCATCAGACTCACATCGGGACTCGACTACAGCCCTGCTAAAGAGGAATGTTCCCCAAGACCAGTTTTTGAGTAATCAAACTAATCATTGGTTGAAGTAAAACAAATCTGGTTGAATACATTTTTGTATTTTTCAGTATAATTAAATCTCCAGATGCAATTTTGGTTTGGAAAAAAGACAGATAAAGTTGAAAAAATCGAAGTTTTTATGGTGACGTTAGAGGCACATGCAATGCGTGATTTTTGTTAAAAGCTTTTTTTTTTAAACATGTTCTCTGCACGGTTGCAGTAGGTGCTATATATTTCTTTGACGTCATATTTTCAAATTGGAATAAGGCACTGGGATAGTTCAGTATCATCACAAAGCCCATTAGTTTTTCTTTATAATCTCAAATATTAATGGCTGAAAGGAATTTCACAAGGTTGTGTCGCGGCAAGGTTCCTTTGAAGTTTCTCAAACTACTGTGCAAATCCAATTTGTTTCAGGGATTTTTCGCTTGAGTAAACTACAATATTTGCAGGTGTTTATGTGCCCCAAATCACATACATATGTATGTCATGTATGGACTTTATGTATAGGTTATATTTAAATGTAATTCAATAATGCGCCTATCAATTGCTTCCCCCACCCCTCCCCCCTAGGCTGCCCTATAGGTCTTATATGTGGGGGTTTGGTCACGTTTTTCAAGCCCCAGGGTTGGGATTTTAGTCACTCATTTTGCCATTGTTTCCCCATCATCAGAAGTTAAAAACCATGATGTGGGGGTGCCCCACCCATATATGTCGGAGATTGTCACTAAAATTTTGCCCCAGGGGTGGGGATTTGGTCACTTCAAAAGTGACAATCCCCACATCTTGGGTGGGGCAGCCCGGGGGAGGGAGAGGTGGGGGAAACAATTGATAGGCGCATTGTGTTAAAAGCCTCTCTAAGCCTCTTATTACCGTAAATACCCTTTTTGACCATGCTGTGTAGTATTTGTGTACTGTCTCGGTGTCAACGAGAACACTGTACATGTACTTGAGATTCACAAAAGGACTCGGACTCGGACTCGGACACAAGGACTCGGTCTCGGACTCGAACCCCGGGGACTCGGACTCGGACTCGAACCCAAGGACTCGGACTCGGTGGACTCGACTACAGCACTGGCCTTTATACATAAGAAAATATCGGGTGGCTCACGATGTATATAACTGGACTTATTGACAGTTCCGTTAACCCCATCACTAAGGATTTTATTCACACGCACAGTACGGGAAAACAACAAGAATTGAATCCGGTGCTGGAGTTGACGGGATACTACTAAAAAAGACATAAAGCAAATTTGTAAAATTTACATATGTTGTAGCCATGCATCTTGCCTTTATCTATGAGAAATTATCGGGTGGCTCACAATGTATGACAGGACTTATTGACAGTTCCGTTAACCCCATCACTAAGGATTTTATTCACATGCACAGGACGGGAAAACAACAAGAATTGAATCCGGTGCTGGAGTTGACAGGACCAATACTCAAAAACGACATGGAGCAAATTTGTAAAAGTTAACTATGTTGTACCCATGCATCTTGCCTTTATACATAATAAAATATATGGTGGCTCACAATGTATAACATGACTTATTGACAGTTCCGTTAACCCCATCACTAAGGATTTTATTCACACGCAGAGTACGGGAAAACAACAAGAATTGTCAATAAGTCATGTTATACACTGTGATGTGAGCCACCCTATATTTTCTTATGTATAAAGGCAAGATGCATGGCTACATACAACATATGTAAATTAAAAAATTTCCTCATTGTCGTTTTTGAGTAGTGGTCCCGTCAACTTAGATTATGTAGTATGTCCCCACTGGGACATCGTAGTAATTTATGTACGTACGAATGTGAGGCTGAATCTGGTGCTAGCTTGACACTGCCACAGAGACCATAGTACAACGCTTAATTGCCCGCATTTCTTCCGATGCATCAGGCATGCCCAAAATTACGTGAACAGTGTGCTCGAGGACACGTATCTGCTGCCCTCAAGCGTCTTTTCGGTTGCTATTTTCTCTTGAATCCCTCTTCATCCGTGTACGTTCTAGTTTTTCCAATGCGAGTAGGAGCTGTACCCTACACAACACTCACATCAGCAGCAGCAGCATGAGCAGCAGCAGCTAGCAGCAGCATGAGCAGCAGCATGAGGAGCAGCAGCATGATGAGCAGCAGCATGAGCAGCAGCATGAGCAGCAGCATGAGCAGCAGCATGAGCAGCAGCATGAGCAGCAGCATGAGCAGCAGCATGAGCAGCAGCATGAGCAGCAGCATGAGCAGCAGCATGAGCAGCAGCATGAGCAGCAGCATGAGCAGCAGCATGAGCAGCAGCATGAGCAGCAGCATGAGCAGCAGCATGAGCAGCAGCAGACACTGAGAAGAGCAGGAGCAGGAAATGATTGTGCTTTCACTGATTATGATGTGGGAGATTTCTGAAAATGTTAGAAAGTGTCCAAATGTGCCTGAAACATGTTTCATGTCCTGATTTACTTATAAATGAACCTATAAAGAAATTACGTCACACTGTGTTTACTACGTTTGCCGAGTAAGGACATGCGTAGCCTTTCCCCAAGGCCACCGTGGCTTAACCGGCATTATGAGTTGCGAAGCGACTGGAGCGGAGACCAGTTCAACGCCCACGAGTGGCGAAGCCACGAGGCCTTTTTTCATAAGGTTCAAACATGAATTATTCACATTTTTGTAAGCAATAATAGAGTCCTGAAAGGTTAACAAATCACAACGCGAACTTTCTCTAGTTTTGGCCATCTATTTTGTAAAGAGGGGCGTGTAACGGTAAAAGTTCAGATATAGCACGGAAATACGTTTATATGCTGAAATAAGTTCTAGAAATACGTTCATAAATAAAATCAGATAATGCAAAGAAAACTACCTGAGCCTTAATCTGGAAAAGGTTGGTCTCAAATCCGAGATAGACTTGCATGGGTCTCACCTTTACCCACGAATTATAAACAGATCCAAGGATGATTTTTTCCCACGATACGATGACGTAACTTTTAGCACGCAATGCATATACATTTTGCAATATGCCGTTACATAGAGTTGATGCGCGAACGTTTAAAGGAACTGTAATCCATTTCAACTTATTTCACACATGTAACCATGTCTCTCAAAAATATGAGCATGGTCTAAAAGATTGTTTTTATTTGAGTAACAAAGAGGGTGGTAGTTTTAGCCAACAGCGCCCCGTATTCAACAATCCCCTACTAGCTTAGAGGGCGTCCCAACAGTGAAGTCTAGGGATAAAATCACGTCTGCAAATTTTGCATTCTCTAGACGGAAACCAAGACGCCCGATACCAATGAAAGCAACCACATCGAAGAACTGTAAGTCAGGGGCGGATCCAGTATTTTTTGCAGGGGGGGGGATCCTGAAATTTGCCCAGAAAGGTGACTCCCATAATGTTCCTTCTGCGAAATCTTGTTTACTGAAAGGTAGATAAAAGCTTTCAGAAAAATATTATTTTTCATTTCAATTGACAAAAGGTGAACGATATACCAAATTAGGAAAAAGGAGAGCGAAAAAGTCTAGATACGTCATACGTCATCCACGCTCCAATCTTTCTAAAGCTTAGACCGTAAGGCGGTGGTACGTAGGATCTAAGAAACGGCTGGTGCGTACGTAATGCGCCTATCAAACGATTCCCCACCCCTCCCCCACCCCAGGGGTGGGGATTTTGTCACTTCAAAAGTGACAATCCATCAGAGATGCGGTGGCCCGGGGGAGGGGAGGGGGAAACAATTGACGGGCGCATAAGTATACTCATGTGTAGCTATATTATGCTCGTGATTGAGTTTGCAGTTCTGTCTCGACTTGTGGTTGTAACCAAATGCATATCACAGAACCATCTTGCACGCCTTCAAGCATGTCAAGCATGTCAAGCAAGCGTTTGCGAGCGGTGTCACGCATGCGATTTGCGCGTCAACGCTAAAATCTATGTGGTACTGGGATTGTTGGGGCCGGCTTTCACATCCCGACAATTATGAGCCAATCACGATGCAACCTGACGCTCAGGCCAAACATTTTTTCCACTTTTCTTCAGTAATTTAGACAGTCATTAATGTTTTTATATATTGTAAAATAAATTTTGAGTTTATCATCAACATTTATGGCTGTTTTATAGTTCAGATCATCTCTAAAATAATGTATTATAAAAAAGAAAATCAAGCACACGTAAAAGTCCTATATCAGCCGGCTCGGAGGTGCCCGGAAATTTAATCGTGACCTTTATGCGCGAGACTTACACCGTCTATTGTCTGACTTTAATGACTGTAATAGTATGCTGTGTGGTTCCCGCATCGAGGCTGTTGAGATTCGGTGTAAACTCACACTGGGTACCTATGAATGGGGCAGCCATGACAGAAAACTCAGGAACATTCTTAGACCCTCAGGAGATGTGCTCCGGTAATATCACCTTCAGTAGCTGGAGATCAGTTCGTGTCTATAATTCAGTCTTGGCTATCAGCCCACGAAGAACTCATCCAATCTGGGCAGATTAAATATTATCGTGGAAAAACACCTAAGACATTAACGTAAGCAAAAACAGACAAAAACGAAAAAACAAAATTGCCAAAGGTGCCACCAGCGACGACAGAAGAGCCTTCCGAGAAGCTTCCTCAATAATCGCCACAAATCAAAATAGAAGAACAAGCTGATTGCTCTTCAAGAAAAACAGTATATACATGTACCATCAAAATTGTTGTTAAGAAATCATTGTCAGTGAACTTTTAACAGTAAACTAAAGAAGCCAACATTCTCGAAAGAGACTTCTGAAGTGTACCTATCGAAGTATTATACAATTCATCCTCTATATTAACTACCCCAGTAACCTGGTTTCCGTATATTATATCCCTCCTCCGGGTGGACAAACATTCAATCTTGATTCCATATGCCCAAAGGATGTGAAGACCATCAGCCAACTGTAATGCAACCTCTGCCCCAGGACTGGATGGACTGATGTATGGCATCCTCAGGAAACTGCCATCTACCCATCACTTTATGGCACTCTCTATACACTATGGTCCTGGCAACCGGTGAACCTCCAGAGTCCTGGTCTAAAAGCCGGGTTCCTCTCATCCATAAGGCAGGCCCTACAGGTGACCCTGCCAACTTCCGGATGATCTCATTGACTTCTCATTGAACAAAAAAAACAAAAAATGAACGAAAGACAAACCAACAATCAAAGGACAAACTAGCAATTTCGTTTGTTTTCGCATTGATCTTTCTTTGTTAGTTGATCTTTGTTAATTCCATGTCCTTCGTTCTTTACGAATTTTCCCTCGTCTGTGTGTGGTTTTGTCCATCTTTGATAGTGTTTTGTTGGTATTTGTCCTTTAATTGCTACTTTGTAAATTAGAACAGAGATGTCTTCTCTTTTGTTGGTTTGTCTTTCTTTTTTGGTTTCTTTTGTTCTTTTAGAATTTTGTTCATTTTGATATTTTGACTGCCCATAATGAAGGGACTCAGTGGGTCTATTAAACATACACAAGTTTTGCATGAACTGTTGGCTAATGCTAGAAGTAAGAAAACGACAGTTCGCATCACTTACTTTGATTTAGCTGATTACTTCGGCTCAGTAGAACATTACTAGGAAAATAGGTCATATTCCTTCCATTATAATACAGTATAAGAACCTGTACTCGTACTTAGAAGGAAATGTCTCGGGACCCACTTGGAACTCCCAGCCATTTAAGTTTCGACGAGGAGTTTTCCAAGGTGACCCGTGGTGGTCCCCTCTTATTTTTCGCTGGCTTCAGGATCTAAAATCTCAAGAGAATAAATATTGTTATGACTTTAATATAGACAGCATACTTTGCCATTTGCCGATGATTTCGATATAGTTACATCAAATCAACGTACTCACCAAAGACTGATTTATAATATTCTTGTGAAAATTCAGTCAATGAACTTAATATTGAAACCATCACAGTGTAGATCCATCTCTGTTAGCCAGGGCCAAACAAAATAAGACAGATTGCATGCATGGATTTCTTGGTGTACAACGTGCCGTTTACCTTCTCAGTCCCGCATAAAACCGCAACAAAAAGTGGTCCAGTTCCGAATCAGTTACTTTAATTGTTGTTCCTGCGTGTCTTGCAAATTCCTCTAATCGTTTGACTGCATATTATTGTAACCCGAGGTTCACTTCCAAATACAGGAACCAATCACAGTAATTAACTCCTTATGGAAAGAAAACTCCCTTTTTCACAAATTCAGGATTTGCATGCACAATTAATGATGTTTTATTGTTAAGACATCTCAATCAAATTCAAATAATGACAGAATGCAAAGTTTAAATACAATAGGCAGGATCCTGAAAGTTTAAATTAACAGATTGAGCTCATGATAATATTAGGGCGCCAAATATATCTAATGGACTAAAACCGCGAGAACTCCAGGGAAGAGTCCATCTTCAAGGGCGAAAAGCAGACGTCATGGAAGGTGGGCAGAAAAGTTCAAGTTGCTGCCGATAATTTCAAGAGGAGGCGCCGTCCTCGTCATTTGCCGTAAAATTAAACCATGTACTTGCGTGATCCCGCAAGCGGTGGAGATAAAAAGGGCTGGGTCGGTCCTTGGATGCCACAGTATAGGGTTGGTCTCGGACGTACTGGAGTAGATAGCCTAGTGCGGGTTGCACCAAGGGTGATCAAGCGTCTAAACAGCCAGTGACGTTTTGAAATGGTTCCTCCAGTAGTCCGAGCCTAAAACAGAGAGTTACAGGTGGTCCATGCCACATTACTAAATTTGCCACACGATGATACGTGGCTACACAGGAAATACCTTAAATAAAATAACTATCTACATCGGAAAATACATGTGTGGGCAACAAATGAAATCCGTAAGTCGCCGAGCACTTTCGTTTAAACCTAATTGCTCTAAAGTATTTGTATAAAACACGTCTCAAACTAGACAGTGCAAGACCGAGGCTTCTGGTCTTACACACAAGGTATAAATGCAAATAGAGACCCTATTCTCAATCAAAATGTCCAAATATAGAAAGTGAGCTTCAAAGCCTATTGTGACACTTGTATCTCTACGTACGGACTATAGTCCAATGCACAAATGCCAGCAAAGACTATAATCCACAACAATTAATAGTATACAGAGTGTGCGTCCTTTAGCATATAACGTGAAACTATCCCAAGACATCAATTTGTGTCTACGTCTCATTCAATCGCAACAAAATCTCATCAAATATTCGTAAAGTAAATTCAACAGGTAAATCAAAATAAGGGCACAATAAAATAGTCAATCAATCCAGGCTTTAGGACTGAACGTAATACATGAACATATTAAATGTGGAAAACCTATCATTTAAGGTTCACCATCACTCAAACCATAAGTTGAGAGATAGGAAGTATATAAATAATTACTCAAACTTACCTAAAACAGAGAGCCAACATTCGTGCAAGAGGAGGTGAACTTATGCAGTTGGGATCCTCCAACGAACAACAAAGAAAAATGTGCAGAGGCTGACGAAAATGTGAAGAGCAGGCGGTCAGCACAGTGGCAGAGCTGTAAATGCTGGGCTTTGCCAAACTTTCGGGGCAAGCCAGCACCCAGACCATGCTCTGATCACATGATCAGCCCAGGCTCTCATTGGCCAAGTTTAAAACTGTCACACATTACAATGTACCTGATTGGTCACTTAGTATAACCGGGCAGATAGGACACTCAGCAGAGTCTTGTGGTTTCACAGGATATGGTCTGCCTTCATTGAGATTGTGTTCTGTCTGTTCAAAATTTCACAGATACGCCACAGCATTTACACCCTGCATTGGTACACAGCGCCCGCTTGTGTTCGCAGAAAATTGATTCGGCAGTGAACTTCGTGGCTTCCTGCGTTTGCGAAATTTTCAGTGGGTGGGGGGGAAACTGGGGCACGACGATTTTTGTATGGGGGGCCCTCCCCCTATCCCCCTATCCCCCTATCCCCCTATCCCCCTATCCCCCTACCCCCTCCCCCCCCCCCCCCCATCCCCCCCCCCCCCTTAGCTACGCCAATGATCTTGATCTATTGTATACTTTCGAATAGGTGTGGCACCTGCGAGTCATCGCTCGAACTTCGGGATAAACTGGCTGATTTTATACATATTGAAATAATAAATCTAAAATATTTGAAATTAATATGTATTTCCTGATATATACAACATCTGATCGTATTTTCCCCTGGAAAATCAGAATAAATTGAATTTGTCTGCGTCGCACATGTGTTTTCACGGTTTTGCTTGCCATGCACACATTTCGTGTATAGCGTATTGACTACACACGCAAAACATTGACCGATTAGAAATTACTCATCTTACGAATGACGCAAAATTCCGACGAATAATTACGCTAAATAGATGAGTTATGTACCAAAATAATTCTGAATAAATAAGCTTCATAGACAACTATTTCATTAATTACCAATTTGAGTGAAAGTGGTAAAAAGCAAGCAATATTTTTTCCTTTCGCGAAACCGCACTTCAACCGCACTGTTTGGTTGTCTTGGTGGACCCATATTTTTGCATTTCCCAGATGTCCGAAAAGTGGTTCTGATGGAGCTGACTGTGCCGTTTGAGCCAAATATTGAAAAGGCTAGAGCTAGACAACTGGAACGGCACACTCAATTACAAACTGACATTTCATCGACCAACTTCGATTGTCAACTCATATGTCTGGAGGTGGGTAGCCATGGCGTAGTCACAACAACGGGGCCAAAGGGGGCCAAAGGGGGCCATGCCCCCCCCCCAAAAGAAACCCAAATTTTTTTTAACTGACGTCGCAAAAAGGCAGCCACTGCGTACACCCAAATACAAAACAAAACAAAGTAAAAGAAAGGGAAGCAAAAACCCTCTGTTTTATCTGTGATTTATGCACCATTTCTTTTTACCCCTTGTATTCTGGATCCGGCCGTGATTCACAAAGAACAACAGACTCCAGTATATAAAGGCTTCTGAAACGTGGGGAAAGGGGCTGTAAAAAACGTAGTCACACTGTAAACAAAATCCGTAAAATAACGGGTTTTCCCCCTGTAAAAAACAGACCATCACCGTATTTTAGTTTTAACGGGTTTTGGACATAAAAGCTAATGTTCTCCTGCACGAATCTCATTACGCAGCAACTGACCAATCAGAACGGAGGAAATTTGTGCATGTTAAATTGTAGTGTTTCGTCCAAAAACACGGTTTCTTTACCAAAATATTTAATTATTTTAATAATTCCACAATAGAATTTACATCTCCTAGTTCGTATTCAAATATTAAAATTGTTCATGGGAAACCGTGACTTCATCATGGCGGGATAAGGCTGAATAAAGATAAAGCACGACATGATTCAGTTTGTAGTGTTTGTAAATTATCGTAGTATTTGTTTACTTTATACCATGACGTCTATTTAGTCTGGTTCCCATTTCTGTAAATTTATAATTACTTACACAAATCTTCCAGTAACTTAGTGAATTTTTTTCATAACCCGTTTTTTAGGGGAATAGCAGGGTTATTTTAAGGGACAGTAACGTAAAATAACGGTGTTCATGATTCGTTATAGATAACAGCTTGCATCGTTGTTTTTTGCGGGATGGTACTTGCGTCCAAACTGCCAGGAAATTCCCGTAAATGACGGTGTGTTTTTACAGTGCAATAAAATTAGTAAATTGGCCTGAGCAGCCTTGTATGTGATCTATAATGCCGGATCTGAGCCACAATGGTGTGATATGTCATTTCGAGAGTAATCTCTGTAATCCTTTTAATTAAAAAAAAAAAAAATTGTAATCATGCTTTTTAAGGATTTTGACAGAATTTTTATCATGTGCCCCGATTTAAATCTTGGAGTGTTTTTTTCCGCCTGTGGCTATTCCTTTTTAAGGAAACTGTGCGAGGTTTACGTATATTTATGCTCTTGACATTAACTTATTCATAACTGCCTTTTTGTACCGGTATTTTTAAAATGTTTCTGGGTGTCCTTTAGGCGGAGAGGGGATTTTCGTTTTGTTAAAATCGTTTTGTTTCTCCTTGTACCCTGTTTATTGTATGTAAAAGGACCAATAACCTGGGTTTTGTCTATAACCCTTTTTTAAATAGAAAAGGAACAATTAAATAAATATTCTAAAACATATAAGCCTGTCGCCCGGAGCAAAGTTAACGTTAGTTATGATGCCATGTATTAATCAGAGCGATTTTAGATTTGAGGTGATGGTGACATCTAATATTATTGTCTTTACCTCAATTTTCGTTGTGTAAATCCCATCAGTCACCACCTCCGGGCTTTCACCACTCCTTGAAGTGTCACATACTTCTCGAAGATCAACGGCGGATCCGGGGGGGGGGGGGGGCAGAGAGGGCCATGCCCCCCCCCCCCCCCAAAAAAAAAAACCATATCTTTTTTACTGACGTCGCAAAAGGCAGCCACTGCGTACACCCACATACAAAATAAAACAAAGT